>JAODLC010000028.1:4350814-4368269 GCA_026781145.1 Hippopotamyrus pictus | reverse complement strand
TGGCTATAGCAGCATGAGAAAGAGGGAGAGACAGGTGGGAACACAGGCATGGGGACTCCCTGAACATCAGCACTCTATAACGCAAGCTTGCTTAAGTAATAGTTTTTCATTTAGGTGAGAGGAACTAACGTGTTTTGGCATAAGAGCTTGATTTGCAAAAGGTCAAGGTACAGACCTGATCCGAGAAGTAAAACTGCTGTAGTAAACATTTATATGAAAAGTGTCTATATTGGGAGTCAAGATTACATGAAAAGAGAACTAAAAGAACGTATGGGGGGGGAAGTGAGACAAACTTGTTTGAACAGGGTGATGTAATCACAAGAGATCATGAAAAGCTTAACCCTGTTCTTACCTGATAATGGATCAAGTTTAACAGAAGTGACTATTGTCTACAGATATCTGACCTCTCCCTAAACTGTCTGTAAACTGTCGCGTTTTTGGCTGTAAAAGATGTATGCACTTGTTGTTCGGGGAACAGAACACCAGATGCATGAAAGACTGCTAAGTGTCTGTTCCCCAAAGCTTTGCGAAAGAAATAAGTTTCTCAGACTCTTAAACAAACCGAATTCAGCAAAATTTCTTCCACAAGGGATAAAAAGAGGCCCTCCCTCTGTGAAAGATGATGCCTGTTTTGCAGGACGTATGCACGCATGTACAGACAACAGCTTCTTTTTCTCATGCAGGGGGTGGTGGAGGATGGATGGGTACCTCAAACTTTGCCAGGGCTGGAAAATCTCTTCTTGAGGGGGCAGAGGGGGGTACATCTTGCCCCAATGCCTTGTCCAGCCTAGCCTGGGCCACCTCTGGAGGATTTGGAGGGGGAGGAGGCGCCTGCACTGCCGGAGGGGGAGGAGGTGGATACAGAGGTGACATACCCAGTGTTTTGGACACATCAAAATGTGCATCTAGAAAGCAGAGAAACACATAGTGGCACAGACCAGAAAAGAAGACATTTGATTTCCTGATCCAATGCCTCAGGAACATCTGGTATTATATCAAAATGCCAATCCAAAAAAACCTTTCCCCAGGGTCACCTAAATTCATCGTGGTGTTTTTTTTTTTTTTTTTAATAACACAAGATTCAATGTGTCTCTGAGGAATCCAGGCTAAAATATAGTGACTGCTTTTTACGCTGTTTTAAAGTGTGCATCTAATTTTTCGGGATGGTTGCTGTAAGCAGAACAAATATCACACGCAGCAATAAATGCATTCTGGGTAATTGGATAATTGCTCTGGCAGTATAGGTCACAGCTGTTTCCATTAACAAATTAGGATGTGGCTCTTTGGATGCCGTTCTTGTCATCTTATAAGTGGCATGATTGCAAGTGGGACAGCTTCTCGAGGATCTGATTGGAGTGGAGGAGCCTCAGATCTGCTCAGAGTATCATGAAAACTGTTAGCGTAAAAGGGCCCTATTGAGAAAGGTCGGCGTAAGGGGGATCAGAGCAGTCATGCTTTGCAGATTTTACTCATTAGTGAAGCTGAATTTAAATGTGAATACTGGGTGCTGTGTGTCGTTTTGTCATGATATTTCAGTAACATCTGTGCATCAGTGTGGCTTTAGGATCAGTATAACGTTATATCCAAATATTTGCTTAGTCGGACATGAATTCCATTTCATTTAATGTGCATAAACCTCCAGCTCTCTGAAAATATCTTCACGTTTCGTAAAGCATCTGCTCAGGCTTTGAGCAAAGTCCTTCCAAATCTGCTTTGCTGAAATACCAGCATGAAATAACACTGATGCTTTATGTCCATTTTTACTACTGAAACATCTCTCTGCTCCACTCTCACATCCCATCGTAGGTGGGGATACATGCCTCACTGACAACATCACTGCAGATGGCCAGGAAGGAGTCTCCTATATACATCCCAGTGGGGAGATCTTTCTCCTCCCGTTAGCAGGTGAGGCTTCCTTACCTCACTGGCCCAAAGAGACCTCCGCTAATTCTTCAATTTGACCACTTTTATCCCGAAACTAATTCATCTGAGACGCTGAGGCAGACCTGATTTTTGTGTAAATCGGGCAATGTGGGATTCATAATGAGTGCATAATCATGTGGTAATGCCATGCAGTTTTAAATGGCCATCTGTCTAGTGTAATGTGCTTTCTTTGTTTAAGAAAATTCTTTTGACACGAGGGGCCAAGCAAAAGCAGCATTCTTCAGTACAGAGAGTAATCAGTTACTGAAATGTAAAAATACTAGGGGCAGAAAGAAGAGCCGGACAAGGATCTTATGGAAGCGATTCCCTTCACATTCATTATCCTGCCACTGTTAAATAACAGGATTACAGAAGAAAAGGCTAATTGCTTGCATGTTTCCTGCTTGCATCGAAAGCCATGGAGAGCCACGGCGAGGTGGAGATCAAGGTGCAGCTGAACTGCACGCACTGTCAGTCCCAGAGCTGCCACAGGAATGAGGACACCAAGGTCACAGTCTGCCTCTGCCCACATGAGGAGGTGCTGGCCAGCGACAACGTCACCTGCGTGGGTGAGCCCCCTCACCTCCACCCCCACGGGCAGAATTTGCCACTTCCCACTGTATTTCCCACTGATTTGCATTGTGTGCGTGCTGCTACAGGACAGGGGTGATGAAATCATGCTGGGGGCTTCACACAGAGCATGATGGGCAACCACCATCATTTATAAAAGAGCTGCAAAACAGGCTCTATGCAGAGTCTGGCGCAATGGCTTAGCATGTAGCAGTTTAGCATGAGTGTTGATGATTCATTATGTTCATTTACCTTCTCTTCCACCTTCTACTACCCTCCAGATGAAGCTATATGGTGGTTACCATTTCTCTTATAACATTTCACAGTCCCCCCAGGCCTCGCTCTCGAAGGACATCCATCTCTGCCGCTCATCTTGGCTGCGGTGGTCTCCACAGCGGTGACTGTCATCATCTTGACCTGCGCCAGCCTCACACTCAGTAAGAGACTCTTCCAGCTCTGCGTGACCTCTGTCCCGTCCACCTTCCATCGGCTCTGAGACACGCCCAGCCCCCTGCCCCCCCACATTTAACATCTGCCCTCAAATCTATCCCCGTGTCTGCTCCCTCTTCTAGGCTTTAAGCCTCTAGGTTGCAATTTGATGCAGTTTGCTGTATTTCTCCTAGAGGAAGTCCGTGATCCAAGCCTACGTACTTTGGACCAGGCAATGAGATGGAAAGAAAAACAACTTCTAAGTTAATGTCACAGCTTGACAAGGGCAGGTCACTATTATGGCTTTTTAATGAGAAGAGAGTATTGGAGCATTCCCTTCTAGGCAAATTTCTGGTCTTCATTTGAACAACCGTGAAACCATGTGGTCTTTACTCAACCTACCAAATTGACCTCAAGGAAACAGTGATCTTCTGGTCACATTTTTCTTAAGGTCACTAGTTTTCATACCAGCTCGTAGCGTATCTCAAAGATTGGCCCTGTTCGTTTTAGTTCGACAGCAATTTGCATGTGCTGAGATATATTATGCAGTAGGTGTTTAAAGGAAGTGTGCCAGTATCTGAGAGTTCTGGCAATATTACCGGGTTTTTATTTGTTTATTATTAAAGAATTCAATGATACCACTTAGAGAAAACTCAAAATGACATGGAAACTGGATACTGGAGCTTATATAAAAGCAAAGATTTGTATGCAATATTACATCACGGCAAAACGTCAAAGATTGAATAATGTTTTATGGGAGTGTTGTGGAGGGGGAGTGGATATTAATTACAGAAATTTTAAAAAGTCTTGCCATACCTGGGACAAGATGAGGGCCAAACCATTTTTCACTCCTACACTTTGGGACAAAGTCAAGGTGCGACAACTGCATAGAGGTGTATGTCGTGCATTAAAAGGCATCTTGGGGCTTTTGTGAAAGTGTGAGTGGGGAAAACTTAAGGATGGGAATGAAGTACGGACACAATAATCTGCCATCATTAATCAAACTCACCTTATTTACTCTGCATTATCAGACTCACCTTATTTACTCTGCATTATCAGACTCACCTTATTTACTCTGCATTATCAGACTCACCTTATTTACTCTGCATTACCAGTCCTTTATTTTTCATTGTAACTAAAGGAATAGTGTGTGTGTGTGTATGTATGTTTGTAGAGCTTGTTTTGTTCCCTGACTGCTCAGAATCTTAAAGAGTCTCTAGGGAATTAGAGAAGACTATTCCATGCATGTTGTATTTACATTGTACATATTACTGAGGGGTAGGAAACAATGGAAGAGAATCGTATTTTTAGTTTTTACAGATATACAATGGAACCCATCTGATTTATATGAAAATTATGACTGCTGCTGTGATGTTTGTGAAGAACTTTTTTTAAGACACTCAAGACAGGAGAGTGAGTAAACATTCAAAGCTTCTGATGATCATTGTAGACCCATCATCCAGCTTTATTACACATTTCTGTTTTTGCCACTTTTCACATGAGACAACAACTAGTTCTGCCAACGAACCAGGAGACATTCCTGGTGTCTCTGACTTCCTGTTTTTCCAAGCAGCCCAGAATTAATAGCTGGAGTTGTGACAGTCACAAGATCACAAGCTGTTGCTGAATAATGTTGTACAGAAACCGTCTGTATATAGCTTTTATTTAGCTTGTTATACATGATTAAGCTGTTTACTGGAACATATGAAACAAAAGCACCATCTACTGTTTATTCACTATCGGTACAAAAGAGGTCTTGTCAGAAAATATATATGATTTAATATTGGGTGGCTCTGCCATGGTTCTGGTGTGTAATATAAAAATAGCACTGCTTCTTCAAAAAATGGCTGACTGAGAGCATAGACTGAGAGCACTGATCAGTTTGAGAAAACTCCCAGCACATTTCCCCTGCATTACACAGCTGTTTGAACAGGTAGAATCAAACATGTGTGACACTATAAAGCATCTGAAACCTTGTCCTACTGTCTCTTGTGCTGAATAAAGCCCACCAGAAACAGGTCTGAGTTGAAACTGTCGTTTCAGCTTCTTACAGGTGACCCCTCTTCAAAAGGGGGCTTCTATGAGCTGTAACTATATATCTAATGTGAATAACCTTTCATATTCCACACAGTGGTTGAATATTTGCCTGAAGGTTGCTGGTTGAGCTCCCAGGAGGGGCTTCATTGTAGTAACTCCTCACCATTGTACTAAATATGAATTGTTCAATTCCAGTATCCAGTGGGATAAAATTTTCTCTAGGTATACATATCAGCTGAAGAATAAAGATAACCATTTAAGGAGCAGAGTTGGGCAGTGTGATGGCGCAGTGGTTAGCACGGTCACCTCACACCTCTGGGAACAGGGTTTGAGTCTCCACCATGGCTCCAGGTGTGCATGTTCTCCCTGTGTCATTGTGGTGTTTCTTCTGGGTACTCGAGTCGCCCCCCCAATCGAAAAACATGCTGAGGTTAACTGGAGCTACCAAAATGCCCGTGGGTGTGTGACAGAGAACGGTGTGCAGGTATGTTAGAGAGAACGTTATGCGGGTGTGTGAGAGAGAACGGTGTGCAGGTATGTTAGAGAGAACGTTATGCGGGGGTGTGAGAGAGAACGGTGAAAATGGTCAGAAAGGCCAGGTATAAGTTTCTATCTGCTGTTTTGCTGCTATTTACTAAATAAAAACAATATGGTTGTTGCTTTTTAAAAATTTATGTTTACATTTTTTTAAGAATTGCTTTTGCTTGACGTCATATGAAAGAACCAAGAGTTATTCTTGATATAGCCAGTTGCGATAAGATATCCAAAGCCTAATGGCTCTCAGGGGCCGATTGTTATGCATCATGCACTGACAACTGGGGCTTAAGACAGAATGAATATACTGTTTTCATGCTTTGAAAGAAGCAGGTTTCAATATAATAATCTTTGAAGATTATTAACAAATTTCATGGATGGAGGTAGATTAGGTTTTTGCTGTGCATGAATTTTTTTCTGTAAAGATGGCAAATCATTTTCTAGTTTCCCCAGAGCTGATTCTGCAGTGTGCCTAGCTATCCAGTCTATTTGGAATCTACAGCTGAATGTGCTTTCTTGAGCTGACAGTCTCATATGTTGGACAGAGCACATAGTTTGTGCTATAAAACAACTAAAAAATTATGCAGGTTAGCTTAGCTTAGTGGCTACTGTGTCTTCAGTCCATGAGTCATGTCCTAGCTTGACAATCTAAAGATCTATGTCCTGAAAGTGTGAAAGTTTCAAAAGCCACCTTATCCCTGCCATTGTGCTTGCTTGAGTGCTGACAATGGGTCACGACTATTGTCTATCTTTAGTCCAGGTGTCCCGCCCTCCTGTGCCCTAGGGTCTTCATCCTCCAGAGACTTGAGTCAGGATCCCCCATCAAAAGTGGATGACTCCAGCAATTACCCACCATGCTGGACTGACTCTCTCTCATGCTCCCAAATTGAATCCCCATTTTCCAGGACAACAGAAGATGCATTTGAAATATATCATCTAGACTGTTTCCCTCAGCCAGAGTAAATATGTGTATCAGCTGAGCAAAGAAACTAGTTCTGGCTTCAAAGCCACTCTTAAATGACCCTAGACATAAACTAGCTTCAGGATCCCTTTGACTCACATCTGGCTGAATGGATTTGGATGCTGCAGCAGCTCCTTTGTCTTCACATGTTATTTCAGCTGTGTGTCTCAAATGGTAAAAGTCAATGGAAACCATGCAAAGATGCTCTGATAGGACGAGGCTTTGCTCACCAGTAACAGCTTTGGTATGCTTGCCTTAGCATAAAGTTCTTATTGTTAAAGTTATACCAACCTAATTCTCCAGAGAATCCAGGTATGACTGTGATGTCTCCAGCAGTTTCCCAATCCGGTCTTTAGGGACCCACAACTGGTCCACATTTCTGATCCCTTCAAGCTCCCTGCCAAAGAGTCCACATTTTTGCCCACCTGGGAGGGAGCAAAAATGTGGACTGCTGTGGGTCCCCAAGGACCGGATTTGGCAACACTGGTCTACAGGGTCAAGAGGGAGGAGTGCTCAGGCGTTTAACAGTGTCTCCCCACCTGAGCTCTCCCCCATGCAGGTTGGTAGTCTATGCAAGCTCCTCAGTCGAGCATCAGTCCCTTCCCCTTCCCCCGTCTGCACCCGAGGCCCAACAGCAACATGGATCTTTCACCTCCAAGCATCGCCCCCCCCAAGGCAAACTACCAACCTGCATTGGGGATGCGGCCAGCCTCCAAAGAGGGTGAGTCCCCCCAGGCAATTAGCTAAGAGGGCCACATGTAGGTTGAACTGTGCTAGCGGACTCAGGAAGGTCATCCGCAGCCATATTCTAGCATGTTCCCCTAACTTGCCTTACATGAGGCTCAGAATAGCAGCAACCTGCTTGTTCTTCAGTCATCTCATCTGAAAACTGCTCTTTGCTCTTTCCTCCCTATGCACTTCCCTGTCACGTCTGATTCACTTGGAATGAAGTCAGAAGTGGACATTTCAGGTCCAGAAAGTAAAAATCCAGACCGAGATTTTGTTTCAACCAACCAGTTGAGCATAAAGAGTCACAATCACAGAGTACTCAACTGGTTTGTTGAAACAAAATCTTGGTCTGGATTTTTACTTTCTGGACCTGAAATGTCCGCCTCTGAATGAAGTACATGTATAGCTCATAAAGCAGGGTTCCCCAATTCCAGTACTGGAAGGCCAGTCTGCAACACAGTTTGAAATTTCCCTGCTCAAACACACCTTAATCAGCTCACCAGCTAATTGTCAGATTTAGTAGGTGTGTTTGAGCAGCAACTGTGTTGCAGACTGCCCCTCTAGGACTGGAACTGGGGAATCCTGTCATAACATCTTTGGCTGATCTTAGCATCCCTGCCACTCTTCATTTTTGCTGTATTAATGGGAGACCACTGAAATGTAAGTCTCAGCTGAGCAGACTAGGAGGTTCCTGTGCACCAGGGCATGAGCTTAGCTCTCCAAGGTCATTTTAAAGCTAATGAAGCAGGCGAATCTGTCTCACGGTCAGTCCTGCCCTGCCTTCTCTCAACACATCTTGTAACCTCCCACATCTCACTTTGTAGTCTATTACCGAAAGAAGAACCGGCTTCAAGGAATGAGAGTGCGTCTGCAGAGTCCAGAGTACAAGCTGAGCAAGATCCGCACCTCCACCATCATGACAGACTACAATCCCAACTACTGCTTCGCTGGCAAGGTGGCCTCCCTGAGTGAGCTAAAGGAGGTGCCTCGCAAGAACATCACACTGCTCAGGTAATTCTTCTTGCTGACGAGGAGGAGTTGGACGGCCAGAAGGTGCTGAAAGGTGACCTTAGGCATGAAATAAAAACCGGAACTTCCAAAAGAGCAAAACATTTCCTATAATATTTGTTTAGCCATATTGATTTTGTCAGACAGACTGTTGACCTCTTTAAGGACATATCCATCTGACTGTCTGTGACTTATTCAGGACTGGGCTGCCTTAAGCCTGTTCCAGACTGCACGTGGCACAATGCAAGGGACACACTAGACAGGACGTGGAAAATAGTTAAAAAATTTTATAATTACATGAGTAATTAGAACCCAGTATCTACGATTTATATATTAAGTTTACGTTTTTAAGTTTAATAAGTTTATTATCATATGCATGGTAAAACAGTCAGTTACACCACACAATTACTCTGCATGTTCCGTCTGGGCACAGTTGATCAAATGTAAGACACATTATCAAAAATCACACAGTGCAATGTAAACATATAAACATATAATGCAGTAGACAAATATACTTAAAATATATCAATGTGATACAAATCCTCAAGTAGAGGTTGTACAAAGTCTACAGTATTGTGTGTGTGTGTGTGTGTGTGTGTGTGTGTGTGTGTGTGTGTGTGTGTGTCTGTCTGTCTGCCTGTCTGTCTGTCTGTCTATGTGTGGGTTAGGTTTATATTACATTATGGGGACCAAATGTCCCCCACAGTGTGATACAAATATGTTATTTTGACATTGTGAGGACCATATTTCAGGTCCCCACACAGATCTGTGAATGCAATCAAAAATGCCAAAAGTCTCGGATTTTGTCTGGTTGCTTATGGTCACATTTAGGGCTGGGTAAGGGTTAAGGTCGTTATGTTGGGATTAGAGTTTCCCCCATAGAAATGAATGGAGAGTGCCCACGAAGATATAATTATGAACCTGTGTGTGTGTGTTGGGGGGGGGGGGTGCTTTCAGTACTATGTAGATAAATGAACCTACCCCCTTTTCTGTGCTCTTTTTCTTTATGAACACCTTTTGTACTTAGACAAATAACTTTAATGTTCGGCAGTACAGTAGCATGATCTTGCGGGATCCTTACTCTGCATCTTGTGTTAATCAGTGTGACGCGACCTGCATTGACCCCATCTCTCCCCTCCTTCCCTCTGTGGACACAGGGCCCTGGGCCACGGTGCCTTTGGTGAGGTGTACGAAGGCCAGCTGCTGGGACTTGGCGGTGACAATATAGCCATGCAAGTTGCCATTAAGGTCAGTAGATCAGCCAATGACACAGCTGTTGAATTAATACTTTATTATACATTACCCAGCAAAGAGAAGAATGTGTGTGGAATGTTCCTGAAACCGTTGGCTATAATAACAATCTTATTCATAAAAGAACCATTCATTAGAAAGTCTAAAACATTCATTAAATAAACATTGTTGAAAGGTGTTGCTGGTATTCGCGGGGCTGGGTTACCTGCCTTCATAGAATTCTGCAATCTGTGGCTCAACAGACTCTTCCTGAGGTTTGCTCAGAGCAGGATGAAATGGACTTCTTGATGGAGGCGCTGATTATGAGGTGTGTGACCCATAAAGTCCATCTGAACGGCACTCAAAAGTTCAGCAAGTTCAGCAGGGATCTTCACCTGCAAAACATGTGACAAAGGGAAGAAATGTGCAGATTAGTGTGTCCTATTGTAAGCATTTTCTTTTCAATAGACAATTAGCACAATTAGCCTTGGACTGTATTCTGCATTTTTATGGAAGACTTGAGAAACGTCTTACTATTACAGTCTCAGATAAGTTATGGAGGTATTTAACATGTAGCTTGCTGACCTGTATGAAGCAGTATGTAAGGTAACGCCATGTTCACTAGCATGTCGTTGTCGCCCGCTGCAGTAAGTTCAGCCACCAGAACATCGTGCGCTGCATTGGTGTGAGTCTGCAAACCCTGCCACGCTTCATCCTGCTGGAGCTCATGACCGGAGGTGACATGAAGAGCTTCCTCAGGCAGAACCGGCCCAAGACTGTAAGTTTAACGTCATGGTCCAGACAGTAGTAATGGCCAAAACGACGTTTCATGAACCATATGCTGTATTTTCTGCCCCCACTAGATGGTGCTCTTGGTTTGCTTTGGGGCATGCTTTGAGCAGAGCACCATCTAGTGGGGTCAAAAATACAGCAAATGGTTCATGAAGCGTCATTTTGGCCATCATTACGAGACAGTCTGACCCTGGTCAGTCGGCCTTAAGGAACATAAAAGTGGTGTAAAAGAGCATCACTTTAATTGCTGCCGTCTGGCATTGCGATGCTGTGTGTGCTAGCATGTCACTGTTATCCTCTGTATGTGTGTTTGCCTGTGCTTGTGTGTGTGGTAGGATATGTGTGGAACTCTCCAAACGGTCTGCACATGTTCCAGGGCAAGGCCTCCTCCCTGTCCATGCTGGAGCTGCTGCACATGGCCAGGGACATTGCCTTCGGCTGTCACTATCTGGAAGAGAACCACTTCATCCACAGGTTGGGCCCTTCAGCAGGTTCACCTATCCAAACTGCCCATGTCTGAATATAACTAGCATATCAGCCATGATTGTTACTACAGCAAGTCTGAGCAGGGAATATCTCAGAGTTCTGAAGCCATGCAACTTTTTTACTTCACAAAGTTGCAATGACATAATAATGACATGGCTATTCTACTCCCTTTTTCAAACCAGTGACAAATGAATGTAGTGTCTTCTTTTGAATATTTCACTAGATGGGCTTAGGGTGGAGAGATAAAGCCTTTCACCCTTCCTGTACTGATCACAATGACCCTGTCAAGACAGTCTGCCTGCATTAGATAATATCAAAGCTCGATGAGCCAGCATGAGCTCGGATATAGCTTCTGAGAACTTGGGGCTGTGTTTGCGGCCCATACCCAAGCATCTGTGATTCTCTTATTTTAGCATGCATAATATGTGGAAAACCATGCCCCTCATCAGGGAAAGCAGTCTGAAGATAGTTAGATGTATGTATGTATGTATGTATGGGTGGATGGATGGATGGGAATGAGGGATAGTGAGTTAATCTTCCTGTTTATTCCAGAGACATTGCTGCCAGAAACTGCCTCCTTACTTGCTCTGGCCCCAGGAGGGTGGCCAAGATCGGAGACTTTGGCATGGCGCGGGATATATACAGGTGTGTAATGCGGCCTCGCATTTCCTGCTCGCCTTCCCTCCCTCTTTGTGCTGGGATTATAAGGCCAATGACAGAGCTAAGCTGCAGGGAGCCATGCAGTAACTGCATGGGGGGATGCTGAGTCAGAACAGGCTGACATATGGCGCAAGTCATCAACATTGTACATAAGGTGGTACAGGGATGACGCTGTTTTCCTTGCTGGATGGTCTGCTTGCAGTATGCTTAGATCTGTTCACGCTCTGTGGAGCAATGAATGAGCTACTCTTCTGTGAATGGCATTTAAAACCTAAGGCACCCCTGAGCACCCAGGTTGGCCGCCCCTGTGCCTACAATCCCGACTACTGTGCGGGGTCGGGGATGGGGAATAATCGGGGCTAGTCGGGGATCTGGCCCTGGTGCGGGGGGTGGGCACGCCCTTATTGCTCCCCTGGGCCCGACACCACATTTCACACAACACTAGGGCTTTGAGGGGCGGTGGGGAGGTGCGCCGAGACACTGCCCCTCAATTTTTACTTGCATATTAGACACCACATGACACTAAGGCTGAGGAGGTGGGTTGAGGCAGGTGTTCTGCCATCTGCCAGCGGTGGGGTGCCTGTGCCTCGACTGCTCGCCTGTTTTTTGCACTTTAGTCATGTACATAGTCCATATTACATTAGGGCCTTGGGGTGCGGGCAGGGAGATGAGGGACTCCGTCGTCTGCCAGCGGTGGGACCCTCATACTCGAACTGCACCCACTAGTTTTAATGCACACAACTCTCTCACACATATACATGCACACTTCACACTAACATGGGACGGGGATTTGATGGGGGCTGAGGGGCCCCCCCTAACTCTCTGTCTCTGGCCCTGCGCGGTTGGTGCCCCACTGTGTGGAAGATCCATCATGGGGGGGGGGGTGCAGGCGGCCCTGGCCAGTGTGGACGGCCTCCTCTTGTGGGCCGTGGGCCGGGTGGTACTTGGTTCTGCTGCGTCGTGGTGGGGCCCTGGCGGGCGGTCCAGGGAACCTTGAGACGCTCTGGGCCCATTTAGGGCCCAGTTGGGGGGCTGGGTTTGGGCTGGGCGGGGGGTCTGCAGCTCTCCGGTCGCCAAGGGTCCGCTTCCGGGTGCAGGGCACTTTGTATGTATGGGTCTCCCTCTCGGGTTGGGTGGGTGGTTGTCTCGGGGACATGTGGCCGTGGGCCGTGGCCTCAGGTGGCCTCGGTTGCCTGGTTCCCCTTGCCTTCGCCTTGGGCCTGGGGGTGGGGGCACTGTCATGCCCCCCGACGGCATCAACCACCAGCACATCCAATGACAAATCAGTTCACACCTACACTTGTACATACAACAATGGACGCATACGAGGTTGAGCGATCAATATCATTATTATTATCACTTTTTAGAGTAACTTATATAGGAATTGAAATATACGTGTATATGTGTATGATCACATGTGTCTATGCTACATATATATAATACCGATTTGTAACATTATTATTATTATTATTGTTGTTGTTGTTGTTATAATTACGTTTTATTGTTGTCATCATTAGCGTACTATTACTGTTTTGTTGTTTGACGTCCTTTTAATGAGAGTTATGTGTGTTATGGTTGTTTGTATTTTGCATTCCCCTACACTTTGTTTTCTCCATCCCACCTTTATTATTGTTCTTATTATTATTTCTATTTACCTTTTGTTTTCCTTCTCCATGGTGATTGATGTCTGTTATTGTTATCATTGTTCTGTGTCCTCCTCCTCCCCCTTTTTCCCTTTTTTTTTTTATTATAAATATAATCACGGTACTAGGGCGGGTGAGTTTGGAGTGGCCACACTGGAATTGAATATCTTTACACTTTAACTTTTACTTAAAATGAAGTTGTTCTCCGAAGAGGGGGGGTGGTGGAGGGCAGAAATAAAATTAATAAAGAAAAAAAATAAAACGCATGTGTAAACAGCTCAGGCAATCCCCGTAACTAGTGTAAGTGCAATGAATCTGCCATGTACCTGTATAAGGATCCACTCTAACCGCAGAATCAGTGCTAATACATTCAGATCTGGCTGTCCTAACGATGCAATCTGTACCTACAAACTCTCATTCTGCCGTGACCACAGGGCCAGCTATTACCGGAAGGGTGGCCATGCCATGTTACCTGTGAAATGGATGCCGCCAGAGGCCTTTTTGGAAGGGATCTTCACCTGCAAGACTGATACATGGTAATGTCAGTGGCAGCTTCGAGGAGGTTGTGAGGAACCTCACACCTGCACCCGCTTCTTCCATTAAAGCAGTAGGGTACCTCTATTACAGCACATTTGTAATATGGGCAGTAGCCTCATACAGGGTAATGCAAACTTTAGGGCTTGTTAAAGGCACACACTTCAAAATCGTTCCAGTGAACATCAGATTTGCATGGCTCTTTCCTTCATTCACCCTTGTATAAAATCATGTCTTTCACATTAGTTAATTGTAGTCTCAGTTCAAATAACAGATGTTGCAATGAACAGCTTTTTCTGCATTTTTGTATATACTTTAAAAAGTGAGTGGCTTTGTATGCTACATCTGTTTAATTCAATTGCAAACTACTTACAGGGATAATGTTTTTTTTTTAAATTTGTGTATGTATAATAATGTTTCTTCAAATGGTGCTTACCTGTGGATGGCTATAACAACTAACCCCAACACAAAGGACCAATATGGCTCCAAGTGAAATAATACAGGAGGGAGGCTTGACCTACTTCCCTCTGTCTCCCCCTTTAGGTCATTTGGGGTACTGCTGTGGGAGATTTTTTCTTTAGGCTACATGCCCTACCCTTGCAAGACCAACCAGGAAGTGCTGGAGTTTGTGACAAGTGGAGGCAGGATGGACCCCCCAAAAAACTGCCCTGGGCCTGTGTGAGTTTCTGTAGACGTGTTATCTGTCATATACAAAATTGACAAAATTGTTACATTTATACAGTATAATGTGAAAGAGGAATTGCTTGGTAATACATCAGATATAAAGACCTCTGCAGAGAAAGTAACCTGCTTAGCACCATTTCTTGGCCCAGAGCTGTTCTTAAGCCTATGGAGATATTTATAGGTTCCTGCTCAAAGCTGTGTGATGTGTGGCATGTGGCACAGATACCGAATCATGACCCAGTGCTGGCAGCACTGTCCAGAGCACAGGCCCACCTTCAGTACCATTCTGGAGAGGGTCAACTACTGTACTCAGGTAAGGCCCCAGTTCACCTAATGAGTGCCTGTCATACACGATTCTTGCTTTTCTAGCATATTAAGATGCTGTGTACCGATACACACAATGTATGACATGTACAGTATGAACATGGAATTATCTGCATGTAGTGCATGCATAGTAGGCTGGAAGGTAAGCATATATAATGATTAAATAAGGAAACAATGGTATGGAACACTAAATCAGTAAAACATGGATTATGCCTCTCAGAGGAATATGCAGCTTGGAACAATCAGGACATTGGAATATACCTCATCCTAAACTCTATAGTGGGAGGTAAACTGGACTTGGGTAAAGCCACAGTCCTTTGTATTGTGTAGGAGGCAGTAGAGCCTTTTCTCTTTAGTATGCCAGCACAGCATCATGGTGGCTGAAGGCAAAAATAGTGAAAGGAGTAGGTGGTCTTTAAAACAAAAGTTTTGCTGTAGACTTGATTTCATCTTCATTGCATCTTGCATGTTGCTTCTCCCGGAGAGGCCAATGATGGCAGTATGTTAAGGAGGTCAGATCAGACTTATTTTTCCATAGAATCAAGCTTGTATCAGAGGTGCTGATGGTCAGTAAATCGCAAACCACGTCTGATGACTTAACTCTCATTTTACCACCATGGACCTCCTCAATCTGCCCATCGGTCTCACATGTCCTCTTACCTTCACTCGGGAGCAAGTCTCTCTTCCCTCACCTGAAAGAAGCAATCCTCTGCAGGAAAAGCCTCCTGGCCTCAGATTTGAAGGTGCTGATTCTCATACCCGCCGCTATCTGGACATGCTGATCCGACGAGACCAAAAGCGTAACATCAGCTGCAGATAGCAGCAGTGTCTGTTCCAGTCCGCCATCCTGGATGCGCTTCTGGCCGCGGCGTCACCACGTTTAGGCACCTCTGGTTTTATTCATGGGGGAACCAGGCAAGCAGCAGCCCCTATAGCCCAAGTTCCCGCAGCCCCTCCCACAGTATGTGGTGGGACATGTGGACACCCCACTTCCACAAAGCATATGTAGGCTGTCTTAGCATATCCCCACCGACCCCCATACAGCCATGCTATGTGGAGGTGAGGGTGGACTGTTCATTTTATTATGTGAGAATAATTTGTTTTAGTTTCTATTCTAGTATTTATGTCCCATATAAACTGCCAAACCATACACGACAGGTGAAGTTCCTAAATGCAATTCTTATACAGTCAGTCTCCAGTTAGTACAGTATATAATAATAATTATTATTATACAATCATAATACAGTGACTACATACGGTATTGTACTGTACCTCAAGCCGATGAACTGCTGAAGCCATGCAGTGTTTTCATGAGTGTCACAGAGTCATGCGTGTGTTTATTACGCACTTTCGTGTTTGTTATTACTTACTTTCGTGTTTGGTATTACGCATTTTCGTGTTTGTTATTACGCACTTTCGTGTTTGTTATTACGCACTGTCGTGTTTGTTCTTTTTAATATAATAGGCTTTATGGCAGTCCATTCGTAAGTATGAGGTGTCCGTACTTTGGATGTTCTTAACCCAGGGACAGTCTGTACACAGTAATAATGGCATACTGAAAACAGTGTCATGTATCAAAGATACTGTAAAACTTCAAATATTATTAGTACTACAGCAGAAATTTCTTCTGCCAAGTGTCCAAATGGGAATTAGCATGTGAGAAACATGCAAACGATTATTTGTGAGACTGCCTGTTCTGTGTTTTATTCTAGAAAATAAGTGTAAACGAAGCAAAGAGATGGATAAAGAAATGAATCCAACAGCGAGAGCATTAAATACAGCAAAGTAACTGAGAAACAGTTGATACTTGTCAGTAATTAGTGATATGTGAAACCATCTACAAAACAGTTGCTCCAGTTAAATCCTGTTGACCTTGAGGAAATTCATCACCCTGTTTCTCAGACCGGGTGAGAATAGCCTAAACACAGATAAATTATCCTCCACGAGAGCTTGGGAGGCTGGGGAACTAAACAGATCTAAAGACACCCCTTATACTCCAGAACTCCCTCCATTTTCCCTCCATTTCCCTCTATTTTCCCATCTGTGCAGTGTTAATTAGCGCTGGTTAGCTGGATGTGGGAAGACGTGATTGTCACGAACCCCAAAAAGCCAATTTGAGGTGATTTTTCCATTTTGCATATGGATATAGCTTTTGGGTAGGAACCTTGGTGAAACTTTATGGGAAGTGGGTCGTTTGTAAGATAACGGGGCAGGAATTAAAACACCAATGTACCCAGTTGGTGCTTAAGTGTACTGTTGGATATCACTTGTTGTACGTCAGCCTCCTCCGCATGAATGACGGCTGAAGGCCATTGAAATACTGGCCTGCTGGGACCGCATGAATTTTTCATCATTAGCCTGAAGCTGCTGTAAGCTGATTTATAAAATCATTCAAACATCAAATAAAATGGCCTTTTTTAAAAAAAAAAATGTTCAACACGTTTTCTGAATTAATTATATCGGGACATAACCTCCAAATGCGGCTGTAAGAATGAAATTTTTTTAGATTTAAGTAAGGAGCATGACACGCCACCACACAACAAACCACCTCGGGGACGAGAACCAGAGTGCAGTCGTGTGGCAGGTGGTACCTCAGCACCACACTAGTCCGAATGGACCAGAGTGAGTTCTCTCCGGTAGCTGGAGTGCCAATCCTGCAGATTAGATTTAGATCAAAGGTTAATTATTTTGTCTTTAATTTTGTGTTGTGTCTTAGCATATGAATTTAGATATAACCCTGTGATTATTTGTCACCGCAGTTGTTATATTCTGCCTGCCATTGTACATTATAATAGCAACATGTGGTAATGCTTTATATTAACTGCACCTTCATCATGCTTTTATATTGCATTCATAAAACGTTCAGTACACCTTCATAATGTATTCATTAAGTATTCATAAAACATTTATA
>JAODLC010000028.1:4340305-4350714 GCA_026781145.1 Hippopotamyrus pictus | reverse complement strand
TTTCACTCAGTTAGAATAGGGAGTTGTATTTCAAATAAAGTTTAAATCTGAACCTATGTAGTTTGAATGGGGGGGGCGGGGGGCTCAATAATGTTCATATCTAGAAAAGGGGGGCCCTGCAGAGAAAGTTTGGGAACCACTGTTTTAAATCATGGTTCCAGTGTCACCTCAAATCTGTCAGATATAATACATGCCCCTATTATTCTTGTCATAGAGTAGTTCCCCTAATAGGATATGAGTGTTGTATGGCTCTGTGACATGTCAGGATTCTGTTTCTTCCTTCCATCTCCTAGGACCCTGATGTCATCAATGCGTCCCTTCCGGTAGAGTATGGGCCCCTAGCAGAGAAGGAGGTCAGTACTGTCCCCCAGACAGAGGGATCTGCAGCCTTGACTCCTCTGTTGACCCCAGAGCCCTCCCTGCCCTGGACTGTCCCTCCACTCCCTCAGGACCGCAGACCTGAGTCTCTGCAGCAAGCTCTACCACGGCAGCCTGAGCCATGCTCACAAGCGGGGGCATTGGAGGTGACCTGGGTGGAGCCTGTTCTTTCCGCAGGAGCCGGATCTGGAGCTTGGCTTCACCCAGACCAGCACTTACCTGTCACAGCTTCTTCCTCTGGTGGCCAGAAGTTTAAGAACAAGACCAAGAACCTCTGGAACCCTACCTATGGTTCTTGGGGGCTGGATGGCTTTGGACGGGGAAAAACAGCTCTGTCACAGACTCAGTCCATGCCTCTGTCTGGCACCCCGAGCAGCCCATCAGCGACCCCCGCCCCCGAACGGGATGACTCTGGATTTGATGGCAATGGAAGCTCATCCCCGACCAGTTCTCAGGCTTCCCCCTCTTCATCCTCCCCTTCATCACTGCCTCCTTCCAGCCCCAATGCCGCCACCAGCTCAGCTGCCACCACAAGTCCAATCAAGAACAACTCCACTGTTGGCAAGGAGCTGGCCAAGTTACAGAGTTTTCCATGTGGCACTGTAAACTACGCCTATGAGGACCAGAACTATGAGGCTAACAACCTGCCTCTAGTGGTCACCAGAGTCCCAGTAGCCAGTTCAAACCCTGGTCCATCCATATCCTGGTCAGGTATCTCCGCTTCAAGGATCTCCAAGCCTCATGTGAAGCGCCACGCCAGTTATGGACATGAAGACATCAAGCGGTACACCAAGCCGGAGAAGCCTACTCGCGACAGGGACTCCGGCCTCTCCCTCTCTGAGGACCTTACCGTCATTCCAGTTTAATGGCACAGAATGACACTGAATATACTGGGATACACTGGAATCCATCCAACACCTCACGCTGCAATGGGTCCCGGCCGCCTTATTTATCAGTCATCGCTTACTTTTTTCTACCATTTTTGTAGAACTATTGACATGCCATTCGTTGTTCATCCTGGATGGGATGCTCGTCAGTCACGGGGCACATGCCAGCACACACTCACTCACGGTCATACACTACAGGCAATTTAGAGATACCTATGAGCCTAACTTTGGACTATGGGAGACAACTTCTGATGGTTGGTCAAGTAGAATGCAGATGGTCTGGCCATGGTAGAGGCAGTGAAGGACTTGTGTTTTACTAGCTTGTGGGAGTTTTACATACACAAAAATGTTCTGAGGGCAGAAGAAAAAATAGAAATAACCAATCAGATTATAGAGGAGGTGGGTCCAAGCAACTACAGGAGGCGGGACCATGATATCAGTTTGGCTGGTCCTGCCTCCTCTAGTTGCTTGGACCCACCTCCTCTACAATCTGATTGGTTATTTCCCAGAAAAAAAAAATTCTTTCTGCCCTCGGAACATTTTTGTGTAAGTAATATTCCCATGAGTGAGTTAAAATGGCAAGTTCTGGCTAATTCCAGAGTTGGCTTTCAGTTTTGCTTGCTGCTCATCATATGCAGCAGAAGGAAAGACTACTGCTGTATCCTGTAGAGGAGTCTCTACTAAAACCCCAGCAGGGAATGGAATGGAGGAAGTGACGACGCCAACCCCGACAGAGTCCATGGGCGAGGTCCCTCCACAGCCTTCGTACAGCATGGGGCCAGCCAACCACTTCATGTAAAACCAGGAAGTTACAAGAGAAAGACCCCAGGGATGCTGTTGCCAAGAAAATATGCATAGAAAGACCTACAAGTTTCTGTTGTGAAACCACTTGACTTTTAAGAGTTTTAGACACAGTTAAAAACTTGAATGATTAACCAGTCATTTGTGTGCTGTTTTAAAAATAGCATGTTCTGTTTTGTTTCTTGGCCTGTTGTGGTGGAGGGCATGTCTTTAATTCCCTGTAAATAACGAAGGGGAGGTTTTAAGAATGTGGGCGGATAGAAGACTGCACAGTTGGAGGATGAAAAGGCCTGTAACGAGAAGATGCCCAGGAGGATTGTGGGAGTTTACAAGTGGGAATCATTTCATTTAACCTCAGCATAAAATCCAGGGATAAAAGATCTGACTGACTTATTAGAAGGCGCTGTCTGCTGCGATATTCGGTTTGAAGCCTGGACATTAAACTGAGGCTGACTGAGTATTGTTTTCCCCTGACCAATATGTGCATTCTCCTTGCTTTACTACGTGTTTTCTTCCACATTGCAAATACATCAAGTTCCGGTGTACTTGTGACTCTGAATTTCCCATAAAGTGTGAATTTTTCATCAGTACCCCAAAGTAGGCCTGACTACCATCCCCTGTTATTAAGATAGGAAAATTTCAATGTCTATTTTAGGTTACAACATAGGGTCTTCCCGTCAATTGCTCTGATAAAAGATTTCCATAAATACACTTGATAAATTTTGAGCCAATTTTAATACCCTTTTATGAACAGTTTTTATAATGCAAACTCTTTATTTCTTAAATATATTCCATCTTTGTTGTGTTTTTATGTGATTATTGTGTAAGTTGCAGATACTGTATACTTCGGCAGCCCCCATTTTCCATCAGAGCTTTAGTGATTAGTAATCATTTATGACAGGTGCAACTGTGATGTTTCCTTGCTAATATAAGAGCAGTGCAATCAAGGTACAGCCTGTGACAGCCTGATGACAGCCCCGCTTGGCAAAGTTAATTCATTTTAATGCATCTTACTCCCATTTTAAAACATTTTAAGGACCCCGATTTAGTGACTGAATTAAGAAGTCAAAAGAATTGAATTGACAGAGGAGCGATGATGTAGAAACTGCAGGAGGCATGGGATGGGTTTTTTTGGTTTAGGAATACAGTGTAAAAGGGGATTTATGTGGTGGTAAAACAAACTGCTATAGATTTATTACTTTTTCTACATGTGTTATTTTGACCATGAATGTCCAACATTGATGACTGCCCTTTTCTGTAATATAATCATTGTCTGTGTTAGTCCAGAATTAATATGTTTAGTTTTATTAGTATTTTATATAGAATTTTTGAAAACTCTGAATTGCAGAAAGCAGCTATAGCATAGCAATAATCCTAAATATATATCATAGAACAAGAAAAAAAATAAGCCACCCACACCCATAATGTACTCATTATTTGTGTTGCACTGGTAGTTATCCTAGTCTCGCATATTTATATTGTGTATTTCTGCAGGTTTTGGTAATCTGTGCCCCACAGGTGATCACCATTGATTCTGAAACTCGCCTTATGGAAGAGATGTAGGGTAGACAGTACTGCAGTTTATTCACCAGGGGGCAGGATTCACAATTGACATACTCTGCAGCATTGCTTTGTACTTTCTTTGATGTCTGCCAAACACATTTTTAAAAAATAAATAATACATAATGCTTTATTGGTAATGTTTTTTTTTTAGATGAAATACAGTAGCGGAAAAAAATTAAGAGACCACTCTATCATTTTAAATATATCAGTATTTTTAAATCCTGGTTTAATCCTGGTTCTGCTGACAGAGGCTACGCTGAGCAGCAGGTTGCTTCCAGGTTCATAATTTCTAAGACAGCAGTACAGAAGAATAAGGTGAAGCAGGAGACACTGGGAATGACCAGAAATCAGCCAGGTAAATGGCGGAAGCAACATTCTAATGCCAGAGATGACTGTTAACTTATCAGACAGTTTCTCATGAATTATAGGATGACATCAAGTGACCTTCAAAAGGAATGGGAAACATTAAGTGCAGGTGTGAGGTGCACTGCTAGGACAGGCTCCTACAAGCAGTACTGAGGTCCTGCAAGGAAGAAGCCCCTCATTAATGAGAAACAGGGAAGAACCAGGCTGCAGTTTGCAGAAAAATATATTATTCACAGACGCACATTGAAACAAATGAGTGAAACAAAATGGTCTCATTTTTTTCTGAAGCTGTGTATGTTATTTTAGTGATGCAGATATTGTGTATTGTAATTGGGACTGTTGACAGGAAAATTAAATCTCCATCCATCCATCCATCCATCCATCCATCCATCCATCCATCCATCCATCCATCCATCCATCCATCCATCAATCTATCGCTGCAGCAGAGCCAGAGATCATAGTGTGGGTGGGCCAGTAGAAAATCAGGTGGGCCAGACCATAACAATACACTTGGTGACAAAATCACACTACAGACTCACCTATATATTTTTATCAGTTTGGAAATGACCTGTGGCATTACTAAGACCAAATTAACAAAGAGAAATAAAAAGCTATTTGCTTCTCAGCAGAACATTTCCTGTGATTGGTCTAACCACACACACACATACCTGTCAGGCACAATAGTTTTATCATACTGTATCACTCGCTGTGAACGCTCAGTGGGCGGGGCTAGGTTCCACCTGGGCGGGCCCAGGACCACCATTGTCGCTGTGGTAGATCCATCCATCCATCCATCCATCCATCTGTCCATCCACCTTGTATTGCCTTACTCAGTGGTGGGCCAGTAGATTAAACAGTTTACAAAAATTATAACTTCTCAGATGAAACCTGGTGTCTGTTAGCAAGGAAGAGTAAAAATAAAAAAACCCCGTTTGAAGGGTCCAAAAATGTAAAACAGTAAAACAAGTCGTTATATCCCGAGCGACCTTGCTCTTAATATGTGTTTTCATAGTCTAGCTAGCCCACCAGGCAGAATGTTGTTAACGCTAATCGATACTTCATTTTAAGTGCCATGGTGCCATTTCACACTCTGGCGATTAAAGTACAGGCATCTTTCTTCTGTAACACAAGATAAAGCCAGACTAATGGAAAGACTGGGGCACTTCAGTAATTAGGTCATTTCCCATTTGGTCTTTTAACTGCTGTGTGTTCTGTCTTTAAGCAGCAAAGCTCACAGCTGCTCTCCTAGTTGCCTGGGAGCAATTTGAATTATCCTCTTTTACTTTTATTATAAAAGTCGGTCAGTGGGACATAAAAGATGAGTGTAGCCTGCCGCCCAGCAGTGTCCTGAACATTGCTCTTTTTCACTCACTGGAAGGTCACTACAACCCAGTATGAGCCGATAGAATCTAGTAAAACGCAAACATCTGGCCATCATGGGATGGACAAAGAATACGGGCAGAACAGACTAGACCAGAAAGGGAGTAAATTGACATTTTTTTAAAACTACATTTTATCTCCAGTTCAGTAAGGGTCGTTTTACTGTTTTCAGCATTTGTCACTTTGTTTAATGAAAAAAGTCATATAACTCACCAATTCTGAAAGTCTTCTGTTCAGCCATAGATCTTTGATGGTTTTGACATAGACCGGCTTCTTTACGTTTTGTTAAAATCTATTAGTGTTTTCCATATGCTATAAATGTGCTTAATGTTTCAAAACACTGGCGGTATGATTAGGCATCAATTTATTAAACCAGTTCTGTATTGATGTGAACAAAAATGCAGTGTATGCTGGTGTAAAATGCAGTTCTATTTCTGAACATATGCACTGGCACAAAAGTTTATTGAATGTGTTATATGTGAGTTAAAGAAAAATTTGATTTTGGAAATAAAAGTATTTGAAATTATCTCATGATGACCTGTACATTTTAATTATATTTCCTCCCTGATATGCCTCACTAATTATGTATTCAATCTCAGTGCAGTATTGTGACTAAGGATATCAAATTTGCTTGGTTATATTTTTTATGATGCAAAATGAAAAGGACCACACAAATAAATTCAAATGGTTTTTTTACTACAGAAAAGGTTGAAGAACAAAACATAAACACACAGAGTCCCTGCTATGATTGTCAAGCCAGTACAACAGTATTTAGTGTTTACCAGTACTAGCAATAACCCTACTAACATGTGTCCAGCCCTTAGGTACACAGATTGGGATGGAAAATAATAGTTACATACAAATAGCCTTAAATTCCATAAACCGTATTAAAAACATCTGTAAAAAGGCATTTTGAAAATGTTTTATAGGTATATTTACCTTCACTTTGCATTCACTTTCTGGTTCATTGTAGAAGCTGGGCAACCACTAACAATGATTGTATCTGTATATTACATGGCATTATAGGCCACAGAAAGTATATTTGACATATATTAAATATTTGTGTAGCCTGTAAATGTTTCCACAAAGTATGGCTTTTCAGAGATGATACAAGCAGGAAAATTGTGATGTATTATATTCCCTTTCCCCATAAATACATATTTAGTCAGTCGTTTAAAAAAAAAAAAAAATCCCTTCAATATCTGTAAGATCAACAGGTCAATTATTTCAGCATCTATTTTTTAAGGGAAAGCTTAAAATATTTACAAACATGGTAGAAAACTGGAAACTGAGTCTTTGGTAAAGAAGCAATCAGACAGGTTACAAGGAAATAAAATGTAGTGTTGTAGGCTGTAAACATAAAATTCTTTATGTACAGTATCTGATTTTAACAAGTATATACACTGGAGCAGATTGACACTCCTTTACAATCCACCATAAATGTCATAATCTTTCACAATATTATGCAATATCATGATTTGTTGTTTTTTTTTTTGCTGCCTGAAAATAGAGACCTCTTTTTGGCATAAAATAGACACGTTGTCTTGGAAACAAACCAGCACCACCTGGACCGCTCTGGAGCCACCTGATTGGCCAGTGCTGCCGAAATGGCCACTCGCTTTGGGTCCCCCACGTCCCCCCACGTTCGCGGGGGCGGCCAGCATGAGCCCCGTGCCATTCGCACAGAGGGTGTCCTTGCACTCAGTCAGTTACCCGTAATTACTTTTTCAGCGCGGTTATTAACATAGCGTTTAAAGATTTTCATCTGTCTATTCTCTAGAGGGCAAAGCTGGCACAAAGGTAACATTTTCAAACAGTCCCGTAAACATCAGACTTAGCTTGGCCTCTTAGGTACAAGGGTCACGTATCGTTTTTTTGTTCCAATAATTTCAAGGCTGGTTAATTGCAGGTTCGACATATTATTACACAGTTACAGTTACCATGTGCATTCAGACAGCTGTTAATGATTACAGATATACTACTGCAGTGTGCTGTTGCTAAATGCATTACTTGTGAACACAGCTCTTTCAGATTTTATCCTGTAAACCAAAATATATAAATACACTTTAGTATTGTATAAAATTTTAAAGTTGACCTCTAATTCATATGGAATATTTAAATGTCATAAACACTTCTCTGACAGCATTATCTTTTTTCAGTAACAGATGAAAACACATTGACTATTTGGCAATAAGAGGCCTAAAGTTCAACAGATGCAATCTGACAACTTTGTAAAATGCAAACAGTGCCCTCTAGTGGCCATGTACTACATGTCTCTATGGTCTCCCTTCAGTGATTTGCTGCCCTTAAAAAAACACCACTACCCAAGACTTATTTCCTTCTAGTAACTCTACTCTTCTCCAAATAATAAAAAGGATGACAATAGCTGTATGTCATGGTTCCGTTAAAGACGTTAGTAGCTGGAGCAGGTTGTCGAGTCCCAACAGGTAGCCATCCTCACGGTTGCCCTCCTGCCATGGGATGCGGTGGTTTAGTTTTTCTCCCTCTGGCAGCTCAGTGGTCTTGCCGAAGTCAATGAGCCACACTTCAGCCCGCTCAGTGCGATCGTGGATGAAGAGCAGAGAGCTCCCGATGACCTTGGCAGAGTGGAGGAAGGACGACTGTCAGACATGTGCTACCATCTGACATTAACACAGATTCCTTGCTAAGTCAAGGCTGCAGCTCGCCAGGCCAACAGCAGTCCGCTAAAACATACTGTGTGACCAGTGAGAAGTCGTACAAGCCCATAATATAATAACTGCCAGTAATGTAGTAACTGCCAATATGGTCATAATTTTCCCATTCTTAATGTAAGAAAAGTCGATAATGAGATAATTGGCAAATAATGTCATATACACTGCCCGACCAAAAAAAAAAGTCTCCATTTGAATTTTTTTGTTAAAATGCCTTTAGCTTTGATTACGGTGTACATTTCTCATGACATTGTTTCCACAAGCTTATGCAACATCTCACCCTTTATTTTCATCCAGATTTCGAGTTTCTGTATTGAATTGAACCACTCCATAAAGCCTCCTTCAATACATCCCAAAGACCTTCGATGAGGTTAAGGTCACAACTCTGTCGTGACCAAATCATGAGTGAAAATGATTCCTCACGCTCTCTGAACCACTCTTTGAAAATTCAAACCCAATGAATCTTGGCATTCCTATCCTGAAATATGCCCATGCCAACAGGGAAGAAAAAATCCATTGATGATGGATGGAGGTGTAACCTGACCATTCAGCAGATTCAGGTACTCAGCTGACTTTACTTTATTGCTGCATAACGTTGCTGATCTTCAATAATGATCCAGTCATTGGCTCTTAAGTATTTGCTGATATAAATTCAAATGGCAACCTTTTTTTTGGCTGGGCAGTGTATTTTCTGAACCAATAACGTCATAACTTTTTGCCAATAATGTAATAAGCTATTACATTATTGGGCAGTTAATACATTATTGACTTTTATTACATTAAGAACTGAGAAATTTATCACACTATTGGCATATTATTACATTACTGGAAGATATTACATTATTGGCTGCTACACTAGTCAATGTGAAATGAAATGTGTGTATTATAATTAGCACCTGTGGTCCATTTCAATACAAGGTTATTTGTTTTATTTTTCATAGATTGGTTTAAAATATAGTATAGTAATGGTGCAGAGGTCACGGGTTCAAATGCCAGGGATCACACATAAAGTCGAAACCCTTCCCTCCACCATAAGTCATTTTGCAAACATCAGCCCTTTGCCCAGAAGTGTAAGGCTACAATGCTACCAAGACTGATTCATATAATTCATTTTTGCTGTTATTCTGAGAAGTGACATACTCTGTTTACTACCATGCTGAAGATTGCCTCAGAAAAGGGCGACAGGATTTCGCCTGAATTAGAAAAGAGAATTGCTGGGGACAATGACATCTGTACTGCCTGTAAAACGAAAGACTTCCAATATTTCATCCTACCTCATGTTGCGTGAAGAATTTAGAATCCTGTAGAACACTTTGTATCTGCTCCAGTTTGCTCAGATAGGACCTCTGATTGGGTGACAAAAAAGGCACAAATTCTTAGGTGACAATAAAAGGTACAAATCCTGACTCAATGTGACTGTTGTGAAAATGGAACTTACGATAATGTTTTTGTTCCCAGCCACGAAATCATTGAAGACCTGCATCACCTCTTCCTTCGCCCGGGTCTTCTTGAAGTCTGTGCTACAGGTACCATCTGGTTTCTAGAAGCGGCACTGAGTCAGTCTTGGTCAGCTGAGTTTTGAGAGGTATTATCAACCGAGACACCAAAGTGATTCTCACTACTGAAATCTCTAAAGTTCATCTGAATTTGGAAAAAGTGCTTTTTTTGTTCATGCCTGCGCTGTGAGCTAGGTAGCTTTAAGACAGTTGTGCAACTGTACCCTCTTTTCACTCTGCAACATCAGCACAGTCCATCAGGCCTCACCTTGACGCCTTCGATGCGGAAACCCAGCGTGTGGGTGGAGCTCAAGGTCTCCCGCCACTGCATGTAGCGCGGTTTGGTGACCGCCTTCTGCTGGTGCTCCTCCGCCGTGGGGGCATCGCTGTCTACCTCCAGCATCTTGTCGTACATGTCTTTGCGCAGCTTGGGCCTCTCCCGGGCTCGCACCAGCTCCTCCTCCAGGTACGTCCTGCAGGACCACGTCAGCCAAAGCCGGTAAAGATCAGGGCAAACTCATGCACTTAGGGATGCACAAGATACCTTCCCCACACTAGCACAGAGGTGGACATTTCAGGTCCAGAAAGTAAAAATCCAAACCAGGATTTTGTTTCAACCAATCAGTTGAGTACAATGTGATTGTGACTCTTTATAGTCAACTAGTTGGTTGAAACAAAATCGTGGTTTGGATTTTTACTTTCTGGACCTGAAATGTCCACCTCTGCCAGCCACCCTGCAGAGGAAACTCATTTCGGCCGCTTGCACTAGCGATCTCGTTCTTTCAGTCACTACCCACAGCTCATGACCATAGGTGAGGGTAGGAACGTAGATCGACTGGTAAATC
>JAODLC010000028.1:4321402-4340205 GCA_026781145.1 Hippopotamyrus pictus | reverse complement strand
TTTATAGTCAACTGGTTGGTTGAAACAAAATCCTGGTTTGGATTTTTACTTTCTGGACCTGAAATGTCCACCTCTGCACTAGCATGTAGCCATGCACTACTTAGGGTGTTTTCAGTTGCTCAGGGATTGAGTGAGATGAGGGTGGGTGGAGAAGTTTGCTTTTTTTTTTCCCCTCACACCAAAATAAACCTAAATGACCTTTAACTTTGATTGTGTTTCGCCACAGAGCATTCGGCTCCCCGCCCCACCCACTTGATCTGAGGGTACCAACATGTCGCAGCCAGTTGCAAGAATGCGAAGCGCCGTTGGAGTTGAGCTCTAAGAACCGAGCCAAAGTTAACGCGCGGGGTGGGCGTATTTGCTCGGCCTGTGCAACATCACTCCCCCCGGGCTAAGCCTCTGTGCCGGTGATTGGAAGGCTGCAGGTAGGAGTCCGGCCTCAGCAAAATAGTCACATGTCTATAGGCCCATCAGCTAGGCCTTTAACCCCCAGCGCACTGGGTGCTGCTGCAGGTGGCTGCCCTTTGCTACCAAACATGCTCTCACCTACTTGTGCGTCATGTAGAGCAAGCTAGGATAGGCAAAAAGAGAATGACCCCATGTGGGATCAAAAAAGTATCATTAAATTAAACTCCTTACTTCAGCCATGCACACAGACTCTCTGTTACAGCCTTCCTGTTACAAAAGACATGCAACGCTCTACTGTTTGTTTTTCTTCAGTTTCACTGTCTCCACTGAACCCTACCAGCTTCCTGTATGTCAAAGAAGGAAACGTAACAGGGGACCCAGTTTGCGTTAGTGTGTGTATGAATAGAAGCTGCTCTGTGCGTCTGTGTGCAGTTCTCTCCATATATCCTACTGCCTGCCTATGTAAACACATGGGTGTGTGTGTGTGTGTGTTTGTGTGTGTGTGCCCAGCGTGACTGTGTGTGAAAGACCAGGAGCGTGAGGGAAGCCTTCTTTGAGCTGACATTCCTTTTCCTGTGTGTGCATAAGCGTACGTGTGTGGTGACACGTGTGGGTTTGTGTGTGTGTGTGGCGTGAAAACAAGTCTAAAGGGACACCCCGTAACTGCAACCGTGTTTCTGTGTGTGTGTGAGAGAGAGTATGTGTGTGTGTATGTGTCTGTGTGTGTGTGATTGCTTGCCTGAACCCATTCTCCCTCCACACAGGAAACATGGCTGTGCAGTCGGCAAAATAAGACCCGTTCACCGTGCCGCCCTGCCCTCGGGGGGCAGGAAGTAATCACAAGGCCTCTAAGAGGACAGGTGTTCAATTGCGAAAAAAAACAACTGCCAGTTCCCTTGGCCTCACTGATAATCAGAAACATTCACTGGGGGCAAATGACAGCAAGCTTGCCCACCTCCAAGCTCCCCGTCTGCCTCGTTAAATCGTGCAGGCACCCCCACAACGTATTCATTGCATCTTCTCAGATATCAGGGGTGACAGACTGATGGGAGTCTAGTGGTGTTACCCCTGCTGAAACCTTCCTCTGCACTCATGGTTTGAGTCATGCATTCTGGCCTCTTTAAAAGTTCCTCTTTAAAAGGTTGTACTCAAACCCTCCCCAGCTAAATGGGCCCCTCCATGTATGTAGGTGTTCCCCAAGGCCCTTATCTTAGATTAATATGAACTCTGCAGAAAAACAGTGCGGTTAGTGCTGGTGTGTTGTTTCTAAAGGTAATCCATCTACACAAAGTGCTGCATTTTTAATGCACGAGTTTTCCAGTGTGAACACCCCCACTGCATGTTATACCTCACGCCCATTTTGCAATCCATGACACTGGGTCCGTCGAAATCATACAACAGGTCTGTCAGCTGCAGGTAGGCTTCCCCGTCACGCTCCGTCACGCCATGGTATTTGGGCACAAAGTCTTGTAGGCGTTCCCCTCTCAGCCGCTCGAAGCACAGCTTCTCGGTCTCCGAGAACTTCTTCAGAATGGTGCCCTCCTCGCCAGCCTTGAAGCTGCCTGTGGGGTCCGGTGCACATTATTGCAGGGAGGCACAGCCGCAGGCAAAGGCCTGAGGCGTTTCTACTTATTGTCCAGCCAGGAGACACAATAACTCCTTAACATGAGTCAATGGGAACCCTTTTGCTTATGCACATCGTTTTGTGACTTCAGGTGATCATAGAAGAGCGAGGAAGGAGGCCTCACCTTTGTGTCCAGCGAGCTGAATCCAGGACAGTCGCTTGCGGTGCGAGACGAATGGCCAGTGGACGAGGCTCTTAATCTTGGACCAGGATCTGTTTTGCTGAAGGAAACAGGACAAGCAAGCTGAGTCAAGGGAAGCCTCGAAGAAGCATGAAAAAATTGCCTAAGGGGGTTGCAGGTCTGTTTTTTTTTCTAGATGCTAGATTGACTGGCCCATCTCTAAGGGCGTGTTTTGTAGGTACACAGATTTCTGAGCCAAAGTTGAATTGCCCCAACGTACCACTGCATGCCGTGCATAAGTAACCGGTTCTCCATGGAAACTCTGACTAAAGACACTTATAGAAACCCTCACTGCTGTTCCACTTGTATCGCATGAAAAACACAAACAATAAAATGCCTCGCATCCATTTCATAGCTGGACTTGGATGGCCAACGTGACAGTGACGGCGCTTTGTGTTGGCCAATATTAAGGAAATGCAGTCGATCACAGCTTAAACGTGCAGGTTCACACTACGAGCAGATCAATCACACAGCACACCGCAGACAGCCAGTGCAGGGTTTGGAATCGCTGTTCAGACAAACAAACATCATAGAAGGGTTTCCTGTGAGCTCTGGTGTGTCTGAAGCCCGCCACGACAATGACCTTATGAAGAGGCTTGTGTGTGTGTGTTTTTTTTTTCAGAAACTGGGCGACCTATAGTATATCAGCTAGACAGCTATTACAAATCGGGGGAAGTCAGGGCAACACTGCAGTTAGTCAATGCCTGCTTGCCTGCTGCTTGAGGAGATTAACGGCAACTCACTTCCAGGGAATCAGTGAGACTGTGAAATGGGAAGATTTGCCAGTCATTTGGAAAACATAAGCAGCACATCTCATTTGCAGCAGTTCCATAGCTTCCAGTTACTTTGAACATTGCTCAAAACAGAGCGAGCAGTTCCCTGAAGTTGTAAGCATGCTTGAGTGGTTAGTAATCTGTTCATAGCAACTGATGCTCTCAGTTTTTCTATGTTCCAAAACTGAGCCAGACAGTAACGCTGGCTCTCTGCTGCCCACGTTTTTTTACACGTCCCATCAGTCTGCACTCGCAACAGCACCATGGTGAGTAAACTGCCAGGATCTGGCCTATACCAGCACTTTCTCATAACTGTGCATCGAGAGATCTTCGGGCAGGCTTACTCCTAAGGCTCATCGCCATTAAGAACTCGGTAACCTGTTCTGCTTTAAGGTCAGAATGTTTTCTACTCCCACGACTGTGGCCTGTCATGTCCTCCGCCTTCATCAGTGAGTTTACCGCAGTTTGTGCTTTCAAAGCGTTAAATGTACCACAGGTTACGGCAATCAGTGATCAGTGATCGCCGCCTGGACAGTGAGAGGCCACGCTGCCACCAAGGTCACTGATCTACGTGTATCGCTTCTCTTCCCTCGGCTTCCCCTCGGAAACGCGATTCACCTGCATGAATGTGAGCATGGCCAAAAACACCGTGAAGTCATCAAAAGCACATTCAGTATGATCAGACAGTCCAAATTGGTAACACCCAGTACTACCACTCAACCTATATTTTATTATTTCATAGAGCACTTTCCAACTGCTTTTCAGAGAAGAATGTGTTTCCATATTTATATCGATGCTAATATGAATTAATCGGTTACTAAAAACAGATGTAATCATTATAATTGCAGCTGAATAATTGCATTCCGCTGCAATCTTATTCACAGGTAGGATCTTCAGAAGTACATTCACTGGCCACTTTATTAGGTATACCATGGAACTACTGGGTAGGAGCAACTTTTGCCTCCATAACCGCTTCGAGGATAAGCGCGTTGAGTGTTCAGGGAAGTCGTTCTGCACACGCACTGTTGCTAATTTACGCTTAACTTAGCGTTTGAAAATCTCCGGAAGGCGGCTCTTTCTGAGATGCTGGAAATCCGTCCCCAGCGATGACATCAAGTTCAGAGTCGCTCGGGTCACACATCTTGGTCGTTCTGATGCTCAGCTGCATGGCAACTGAACCTCTTGAGCCTTTCTGATTCCTACAGCCACATCATTGGTTGTTTAGAGGACCAGTCTGTTTGCACTAACAAGCATCTGCACCTAATGAAGTGGCTGAGGAGGCTATAGTTCAATTGGGTTTGCTTTTCATCATTTACCTCCATGTGTGGAGCATAAGTAGACTTCAGTGCTCTTATATCCTCATAAAGTATCCATCCAGGCATCTTCTTTCCTACCCCAGGCTGCACAGGGCACTTGGCTGGGCTACACCCTAGAGGGGATGCCGGTCCATTGCATAGCAAACGCACACATGCACATTATACATTACATTAGAGGCATTTTACAGACACCACAGAATCTAAATGAAAGTCTTTGGACTGTAGGAGGACACCCACGCAACACAGGGAGTGCATGCAAAGTCCACCCCCATTACTTAAACATTCATTATTTTCTGTTCTTCTAAGTATATGTAGAGATACATAGGAGTTCTTTGTCACATATACAGTCTTGCCTTCTGAGATACATGTTATTATGAAGGTTCCGGTCCAAGCACGGGGTCAGCAAATTATCAGACTCAGTCAGGGTTCAGAGCTTCGCTCGGGGCCAGACGGTGATATGATGACTCTGCAGCCACAGGATTCGAGCTGGTGAACTGTGGGTAGGGGGTACACCCTCCGAGCCAGCAGAACCATCCACCGCAACATGAAATACTTGCACTACACCACTGCTGTCAGGGTGAAATATTACGAAGTAGAAAAGGTGGGGCGTGCAATATACATGCGCACACACAACTTTGCACACAGAACAACATGTAGCTCAGCAGAAGAAGAGCCCCCCCCCCGCGCAAAGCCCTTTCTGCAAAGCGAAAGCTGGTAGGAGGAGGACTGGATCTTCTCTAGCCATGTTCTCTCATTGTCACTAGGCAACCAAAAGAAATGCAAGCATGAGCTCAAAAATGGTTTCACTGTAGGGATACACTGCAAATGTCAGAGGCAAAGGCTACCGGTGCAGCAGCCGATCGAGATCCTTGCATAAATCCTTGCATAAATGTGGGACGTGCTGGGCCGCACCGCACAGATCGCGTAATTAGACAACTTTTTATGGCCCGTGATCATTTTTTGACTTTTTCGCCTGGCTCAGCTTTTGCCACATAAAGCTAAATGTCAGCGCAGCAGGCTGGATGTGCGCTGTAAGACCTGGGCCCTCTGTGCAGCTTGTGTGTGGAGCCTTCGCCCACGCAAAGGGACAGATAAGGAACTACCCCAAGACTCATCTGCCCACGTGTGAGCGCACATTATCACTGCCGCCCAAAGAGGCTCGCGAGGACAAACACGGGCGATGCTGCCCGCCCGCTCTCCCTGCGCCAGTCTGAGAGGCCGAGCTGGCCACACGGGGCCGTGAATACCTACCTGTCCAACACACAAGATTAATTACATAATACCCACTGCCTGACATTTCGCACGCCCGGTGACAGTTTCAGGCTGTTTCATAAACAACTGCAGCTCATTTTCAGTTCCCCATGTTTCAACAAAGGTCTCTCTCTTCCCTAGAGACCCACCGCACCAAATGAATTTATAATCTCACTCTGCTTCAGCTCGGCCCCACGCTGGTCCTGGCCAGCACGGCTAATTGGCTTGGTGAGAAATTCAATCCTAACATCATTTTTAGATGTGTGGTTTTAAAATGTGCCTATACCAGCACATCCCCCTGCAAGCTGTGAAATCATTTTTTTTTAATGAACATGTTATACAAGAAGTAGCTCCAACCACATCCAAACTCTACCTGTTTTCTCTTGGCAGAGATACAGGAAAAACTTTTAAATTAGTCCAACCAATTTATATCCTATCAGAACATGGCCACACATCCCCCCCCCCCCCCCCCCCCCCTTAGCTGCTCTAACTGACCTGAATACATTCTATAGAGCAGTCTTCACCATCACACAGTAGCAGAAAGCTGTGCAGAAGATCTGGGGGCCTTTTCCAGGAAACAGTGACTGGTATAAACGCACAGAAAACTGTAAGGTTACTTATTTAATCCTTTAAAAAGTGATAATTATACTCCAGATGAGCATAAGCAGCACAATACTAACTGCATGGCTTGATAAATCACGCTTAAATAGCTATACATTTAGGTCTTAAAGTGAGAACATTATCCCAGGGTACATCATTAACGCCCAAATAATTAATTTCGATTTATTAAAAGCTTGATTTATCAGCTAAGGATGAACTATTTAACTGCACCAGGGCAGCAGCTAATATGTACGCTCAGTGTTCTGGTGGGTGTTCCCCGCTTCGTCATCCAAGTGACTTTTCACACTTCACTAGCAGAGCAAACTTGTCATAGATCACAAGGAAGCATCAGCCCTGTGTTTCCAATACGCTCTGCGGTCGAACGGAGAGGCAAGGCAGCCAAGAAACCCCAAATAAACAAGAATACTACAGGCTACCCCCTGAGCTAATGGAAAAAAAAGCACAAATGTTATTACTGGGATGGTGTCTCCCTCGTCATGCTTATATAACCATACCGGCAGCTTACGGCTCTTGCTGGATGAACTCCTGTCACGCGGCTCACAGAGGAGGACTAGAACACAGCCTGAGGACTGATTGCCGCTTTCCACACTTGGACCCAAACTGATACTTTATCTGTCCCTGGTTTTTGTTATCCATTTACAGGGCCACATTTATGCAATTAAGATTATACTCTGACTGCCTTAAACATCTAAATGTCTTCAGAGAATTAATGCTCACAACCTCTGCCTTGCAAAGTTGTACAATCTAGGGTCGTCCAGAACTCTACCAGTGCACCGCTGCTCACTATGCTGCTCACTATGCTGCTCACTATCAGAAAAATCCAGCATAATTTACAACTTAAAATACAAAACGGGGAATCCGCAGTAAACAAACACCCAGTGTCTTTATATCTCAAAAATATCTGCCATACCAGTTACGCTTTTCACAAACGAAAGGGCAATTTTCCCTGTCTGATGCTTTGCCTAGAATATTTGGTAATTGCTGGGAAAAGAAAGGAGAATTGAAAGCCTTTTGCATCATTCTGATGAAACATCTGAGGGGACAAAAAAACCTTTTGCTACATTAGCATCTCCTGCTCAAGTGATTCAGATGCTGATCCATCAAAGCGTGTATCACATTTCTGATCGTGCCGTTAATATTTAATGCTGAGTGTTAACAAATGCATGTGGCAGAGCCACAATGCTGCCACAAAAACTCAGGAAAAGCAACCAAACATTAAATGCTAGGGCTTTGAAAGACACCATAAAAAAGAATTAGCATAGGAAAAAAAAATTCCCATACACGTGATGAAATTGTGTGGTAATAAACAGAGGATCCCTAGAACAGAAAGCTGACAGGAGGAAGTAATTCACTCAAGCTAATGTCAATCTTTAGCAATCTGACTGGCTAGAAAAACAAGAGGAAACCCTTTCTGCCAAATGCTGACTGTTGTATTGTTTAACCCTACAAGGCAGATCAGTATCTGTCAGGGGAAATCTGACAAGTCCATCGCCCTTGTTCTTCAACGGACCACGGCATTCAGTTGACAAGTCATTCAATCAATGATCAAAGCCGTTTTCCAGATTTCACAAAATGCAGTAACGTGAGTAACATGCCGGGAAACAAAACATATGCATATTTCATTCCAGAGAAATGACGGTGAATAGTCAGTGGAGACAGGAGCCACCAATCAGTTATCAGAATTCACAGCTTGCAGTGCATGTTCTGGACCAGATTATGTATAACTGGCAATGGAAAACAAATGCCAAAATAATAAATAATAAAAGTAAATACATAAGTGTGTGTGTGTGTGTGTGTGTGTGTGTGTGTCTGTGCGTGGGGACATATAGGTGTATGCATTTTAGATTCATACTTATATACATTTAAATATTTACATGTAAGAAAGCTAACTAAAGAGTTTAATAATATATAGATTATGGCTACCCAGAGAGCGACTTTGTGACTTTTTTCTACTTTCCATGGCTGGATATATTTATCTTTTCTGCCCTTTTATAGAACAGCTTGACTAAAGGCCTGCCAGGCAGGTGGAAAATGTTAGCCTGACGTCCCAGCCTTAAGTAGGCCATCACCTCCGAGGCCAGGCTAAAACAATCAACATTGAGTCCATCAAATCTTCTGCAGAGATAGAACTCGTAGAAATCAGCACCATATATAAGACTTTGCTGTTTTACCGTCATAATTTTTTATTGTACCTTTACAGAGGAAAATGTAAAAACACTGGACAGTGCTCATATGACTTAAAAAATCTTCCCAATACTGTGTTTTTAAGGATCCCTAAAAGAGTATGAAGCACCAGTTTGGCATTCTTGGGGGGAGGATGTGGAGAAAGAACAAGGTAAGTCAACAGTGGGTACTCAAGTGCAGTCATCTGTGTGCTCACCACACACACATACACACACACACACACACACACACACACACACACACACCTCTTTCTCCTATTCCTCTCGCTCTCGCCCTTTAAGACACAGAGCAGGATTTAAGAGGACCTGAGCATAGGAGCCGTCGACTGAGAAGTGAAGTTCCATGGAAAAGCAGGGCCGTTCTGGCTCATTTCCGAATGACTCACTGGACAAGATCTGTCTAGCGCCAGAAGCTTTGTACTTTGTGACAAATTAAATGGAAAATACAGGAAGCACAAAGCATCAAGTCACCTTTAGAACTAAACCGCATTTACAAAAATCCAAGACTGTACTGTCTACACACCATAAATTTGTGCCTCATGGTTAACCATTGTCAGGCTGGTGCCTGATGCCCAGACATTAACATCTTTGTAACATATTGACCTTTCAGAGAACCAGATGTTTAGGGCTTGTATGGCTCAGAGCTCAGACAGCGACCTTTCAGTCTTCCAGGGTCAAACTTGTTTTCAGCAGAAGGCTGCTACTGTATGTTGTCTTGTTAAACTCTAAACATCTGTCTACCACAGCAGCCCCCAACTGGCAGACTATGATCCACATCCAGGACAGAATACAATTTAATCTGGACCAGTTGATCATAATCATTAGTGCAAACCCACACGGCCCATTTTTAATTTTTTTTTTTTCACAGGCTGATGGAAATTGGCCCTCGGGGAATAATAGTTGGGGACCGCCTCCTTTCATTCAGTGTCCATTTTTACTCTCCAGTGCCTGGGAACCTTTTGTACAGACAATGAACTGACGATGCATAAACAGGGTGACTGCATGCTCATGACAACAATGGGCACGTGCGGCCGGGAATACCAGGATGTCATAATGAGAGCAGAATGCGGCTTCAAGCTGAACTCAGAAGAAGAAGAAGCTCAGGTTTTTGCTCTTTCCCAGCTCCCTGCCAGACAGTCCACATTTTTGCTCCCTCCCAGCTCCCTGCCAAACAGTCCACATTTTGCTCCCTCACAGACAGTCCATGTTTTTGCTCTTTCCCAGCTCCCTGCCAGACAGTCCACATTTTTGCTCCCTCCCAGCTCCCTGCCAAACAGTCCTCATTTTGCTCCCTCACAGACAGTCCATGTTTTTGCTCTTTCCCAGCTCCCTGCCAGACAGTCCATATTTTTGCTCCCTCCCAGCTCCCTACCCAAAAGTCCACATTTTTGCTCCCTCCCAGCACCCTGCCAGACAGTACATATTTCTGCTCCCTCCCAGCTCCCTGTCAGACAGTACATATTTCTGCTCCCTCCCAGCTCCCTGTCAGACAGTCCACATTTTTACCCCTCCCAGCTTCCTGCTGAACAGTCCACATTTTCGCTCCCTCCCAGCTTCCTACGACAGTCCACATTTCTGCTCCCTCCCAGCTCCGTGCCAGACAGTTCATGTTTTCGCTCCTTCCCAGCTCCCTGCCAGACAGTCCACATTTTTGCTCCCTCCAAACTCCCTGCATGACAGTCCATATTTTTACCCCTCCCAGCTTCCTGCTGAACAGTCCACATTTTCGCTCCCTCTCAGCTTCCTGCGACAGTCCACATTTCTGCTCCTTCCCAGCTCCCTGCCATACAGTCCACATTTTTGCTCCCTCCCAACTCCCTGCATGACAGTCCATATTTTTGCTCCCTCCCAGCTCCCTGCCCAACAGTCCACATTTTTGCTTCCTGCTCTAAACAACTTCGGAAAGCCTGACAGCACACTAGCCAACCACTACCAAAAACTGCAGCCCCGCGCCATTTCAACATCAGCTTCATATTGTGTTTTTATCTTATATCTGTATTGCATTCAGCTACTCAACCACTGCTGCCTAATTTCTTACATTTATGCCTGCTATGCTCTATTATGTTTTAAAGACATTTAATTTTTATCAATAGGCAAATAAGCATAGCCAAAAAAGTATTTGGTTTTACTGGATAACACACAAAACTCTAAAGTTAAGTGTGCCTGTTTACGAATGCTGATATTGACTCCAACTAGTCCTCTTAATAAATAATTTTAATGTCTATTATTTCCTTTTTAGGGAAATACTTTTTAGTATTTTTTCTGCATTTCCTCTGGCAGTCCAACAGCATGTTTTAAAAGGAGCGAATCTACGAGCCCTTCAGCGTGCCTTGCATGAATTGACACATCACCTCAGTTTTGTGGAACAACCGCATATCTCTTAAACGAAAACAAACAGAAACGAGATCCTTCGGGGGAAAAGGCCCACTATTCAAGAAATACCATACTCGTCATTTGAATAACCACTTATCCAGTTCAGCATTGCAGTAAAGCTGGAGCCTATTTCAGGAAGCAAAGAGCACAAGACAGGGAGCACCACTGACAGGAAGCCAGCGTCTCACAGGGCAGCCGTTCACGACTTGCCTACGAAGTCATAGAGAACATGAAAACTACACAGGCGCGCAGACCTGGGGGTGTTAATCGAAGCCATGACCCACGGGATTTGTTACTCACTGAGCCACTACGATAAGTTAAGCTAAAATCGCATAAAAATAAACTTAATGTCTATTTCGTAGAGCCCAGCAAAAACGTTAACTGTTTTGGTATCATTGTAAAACACAGTAACCAGACATGACGGTATGCAAATCTGGCTTTCCAGAAACCGCAGGCTGATTGCCTGGGTAGCGATTGATTCTTCAGATAATTCTGCCTCATTTGATTTATATTCATATTAGTCCTTAATATAATTATATTAGTCCTTAATTATATGAGTTCTCCATGTTATTTCTTGTGGGGAATTAGATACATTTTAAAACTTTACATTTAACTATAAACTATAGTAACAATATATTTATAACACACATATAATATTTTGACTTTTTATAAAATAAAATAAATAAGTAAATAAATAAAAACTTTGTTTGCAAGCTGTTATGCAATCTGGAACAACGTTAAGTATATAGAGGCCCTCCTGTCGCACCCCGGGCACCCTTCCAGTTAACGAAATTCAATGATCAGTTTATCGTAAGAAAACACTTGTGCCCAACTTAATTGTTCAAGACTAATAACTGTCACTGAATTGTTGATTAATTTAGAACATAAATATTAATGTTTGGAAATAAAACTTATTCCTTTACGTCTAACATGATATATACAACGTCATCAGTGTGATCAGTCTCAAATTGTTCGGCAATGTGGCAAAATAATTGGGTCATTTACTTAATTTAATCATTCCTCTGAGAAAAGTAAAAATTATTCAGAAAAACAGAAACTATCATATCCCTGCCAATAACTTCTGAATATTCGGAGATTACTCGGATAAAAGGTGATGTCCTTATTATATGATACAACGAATGTTCTGAAAGATCGACTAACTAATTTAGAGGCAACGACCATTTTCAGTGCTGGTTTGCCAGAAAATAAAACACTGATTTCAACATTGCACCAGCATGACCACATCTGACAGTTATGGTGAGAACGCGACTTGCCAAAGCCATTAAATAAGACGAGAGGTAATTCTGAAGGTCTGTAGGGGGTCTATTCTAAAAAAAAAACAATCTAACTCAAAGTGGAAACAAACGTGGTTTCGAAGTATATTCAGCTTTCCTCACATGATGTAAATTTTATTGAATTCATAACTGCTTTTAGAATCTATTCATCCATTTTCTATACGCACTTGGTCTAAACGTTCAAAGGGTCCTTCACTAGATTTCCAAGTTGTGCTTCGAATAAGAACGACCTGTTCACTGGCTGAAGTGCACCGTGTAGTCTGATCTAGTGTGATTTACAACATGGTTCGAATACACAGACCCAAAGCGCAATATTCCATTATGGTTGTATTTGTTCACGATGAAATAATGTTAGTAACAAACTGGCTTGTTGCCTTACATTTATGAAAATTAGTACAGTGAGAGATGCAGTCCTGGGATTTATAACTTCGGTAAAATGTTCTTTAATTGTATTATATAGGGCCTGTTTTATATGTGTGGACCTTCTGGACCTAAATCTCACAAAAAAATCTAAATCACATTTGAAAACATGAATGGTTAACGACATGAAAACTTACCGTGGTCGAGTCCTCCACCGGCTCTAAAGTGACGATGCCTTTGCTTTTGGTCTCGTTGTCACTAAGAATGTCATCTTCAGACTCCTCGAAAACCGTGGAGGAGCCGGCAGATGACACTGAGGAGTTGGACTGTTTTCGCCGAAGAGGACCCTCCAGATCATTCCAGTCATCTTCTTGGAACTCCCGAGGACCATCACCCTCCTCTGGAGTTATGGTCACCTGCGGAACACGACCTACCCTACAGCTTAGGTCTTCATCTGACGCGATTGTGGCCGTTTCCACCATGGGGTTTGCTAGTTCTGTAGTCGGACTGACTCCGTTGCTGATCTCGGTTGACTTTCGACTAGCTCTCTTCTCCCTGGCCAGTCTCTGCCGTTCTTTGGGCATCTGCTTGACCTGATCGCCTCGTTGGTGTCGAGGGCGGCTTTTATCGGCTGCGACGGGAGCGAGCGACGTCCGGACCTGCACCGCGACTCCCGCTTTTACTGCATGGTTCTCCACGATCGCTTTAGTTTCGGCAGCAAATCGAACTCGATCGGACGCGCTGTCCAAACGCCCGCCTTCCCTTTCACTTTCCCCTTCTTTCAGAGAATTTCTCACGTCCGATTCATTGTCATCTCCCCCGCTGGCTGTCGGAGCTCCTCTACTCGCTCCGAGTGTGTGTAGCATAGCGCGATTCGCCGTGCGTGGGGTGTCTTCCTTATTTATATAGCGCCTTTTCTTTTCTCTCTCACTCGGTGTCTTTCTTTCGGTTTTAGCGCACGGACCTGTTGGGTCGCCGCAAACTCCTCTTGGGCTTCTTTCTCGGCTTGGTCTAGCACCTCACGATGTTTGAGCCAGCCCTAAATTACCACCGATCCTGAAAATCATTAAGAGTGTGTAAACAGGGTTTGGGGGAAAGGCATGGCTTAGCCCGGTGACTCACGGTTAATAACCACCCATTATTTATCGGAGAACAGAGGAACCCAACTCGGCTGATATTTCTAACAGTCGTTTATACCGTCGTATATAGATATTCTCAGTTTATCGATTTTTTGACCACCTGCGATTCCATTTTTTTTCTTATTTGCGACGTCAGCATCATCAGCTTCGTTAAACTTCTCTTTTATGGTTCAGGGAAAAATGATGGGATATGGAAACGGCTTCCATAAATGTCGCTCATCTCAACTTCGCTTCGGCTACAGTGACATTGATCAGTGGTTCATTGTACTACTTTAAACTTCATTCTCAGATGTTATGCACATTTTCTACAGACTTGGCCAATCCATGGCTAGTCTACAAAGGCCATTTCCACTTTTGCATATTCTCACGAATACTCCCAGTGTTAATGGTGTAACCTAATGCTAATTAATCATCTACACTTGATCTTCGTGTTTACTTTATGAAAAACCTCTCTCTCTTGACTTAGGCTACAGTCCTCAAAAAAGTGAACACTTTCGCATGGAACAATGTACATTAAAATATTTACAAAATACATTAAAATATTGTATTTACAACTCCAGTTATATTCTAAAAAAAACATCTGAATGTTGTTTAGTGTGTATGTGGTTGCTGGTAACATAAACATTCAGTTGTGATAGTGCAGGACATTGCAGGATTTATTTACAGCCACACAAATCAGTGCTGTAGTCATAAGTGGGACTTTGCGTGAGAGGATCCCGTCTTCTGTCTGTATTCTGAGTCAGACATAACTGGGGGATTCTGCTTCATCGCAGCCATCTATTTCCATTATCTATGTTCTCACTCCCGATCTCGAGCAGGAATGTTGTTGACCGGGTTCAGTCCTTCTTACACGCCTCAATAAAAGCATTTTATCAGCAAGTAATAACTGTGTCAAGGCTCAACAAATGCCGAGCTTAAAAACAGGGCAGCCTTGGGTGGGGTCCTTGGGCTGGGGGAGAGAGGGGTTCGTGTGATCCTAGCAGTACCACGTAAGCCAGCCCAAATATCATTTCCTTGGGTGGTGCTTAACAACCACCCCCACCCCCACCCAGCTGTGGCTGCGTAGCTGGGCCCCCATGGGGCTTCATGTGGAAGTGAGGAAATACCGCTCCCCCTCAGGCATGGAACAATCGTCAGACACATCCCACAGGCTAGAAATACACCAGCACACACACCCCAGAGGGAGAGTGCCGTTCTTGCCCCTCCCAAGTGAGTGTTGTTGAATGAAAAGCAATGAGATAAATGGTGATCACTAATTCTAAATGGAAACTCTAAGATTGGCCCATAATTCTGGAATACATACAGCTATATTTCAAGCATTTTGTGAAAATATTTATGAAAGTTAGATCTTATTTGATAAAATGGCACCTTTATTGATTAAACTTAATTAGATTTTAGATGCAAAATTTTTTATTTGTCACATGGAATGGCAATCAGAGGTGCCGTTATGGGAGGGGGAAGTTCAGATGATTTTAAGGATCCCTAAAAATTTGTAACATAACTGGATTGGTCTGAATTGGGGAGCCCGGAATGATATGCTGTCATGGGCCCCAAAATCTTTAGCGATGCCCCATATGGCAGTAAAATGTTATTGTGGCAAAACAGCTCTGTCACTGTGCATAAACAACTATTACAGAAAGTTACGATAAAAAAATAGAGAATATGTTAAAAATTAAATATAATTAAATTGATTTATTAAGCATTATTATGAAGACATGATGGTATGTGCTTGTGTGTAATGGGATGGGATGGGAGGAAAAAATACACAAAAGACTGAAATGAGCATGTGAACAAGGCTAAAGGAGTTTAGTAGCTCCCAGGCAAAGGTCAAGTGTTTGCAGTGTGTCAGCGAAGATGGATTTTCCATAGCAGGTAGGTCCTGCCCATGACTCTGCCCCTTTGTCAACAAAGCTGGGGAGCCGTGCGGAAGGGTGTGAACGACTGCTGTCAACAGACGTCCTGGAGCGAGTCGGAAAGGTCGCTTTTGTCCAGAAATGACACGTCAGGGCAACATGTGGACGCAGTCCAGTGTTAAATTGAATGATTCTGTTGTCACCAGATCGCCCAGGCGAGGTGACCCCCAGACTTGTCTGAAAACATTTCATCGGCTGCCTGATCTGTTCTGTGGGGGCCTCCCAGTATCTTCCTGAAAGGTTTAATTACCCTGCCTGACTGGGGGGGAAACTTAAAATGTGTTTGTTGTTGAGTAGTGCCAAAATTTCTGGACCCCTCGCCACCCTGAATGGGACAAGAAGTTACAGAAAATGGATGGATGGATATGTGCCTAAATTATACTTGTTAGCGTGTTTAAATAAACATTTACAGATATGAACCAGCTAAAATGATATTGTTAAAATAGATTTTTTCTTTATGTTTACTTTATGTTTACTTTATGAATAAATTCCCAAAAAGAGAGTGAGAAGGTTGAGTACAGCAGTACATCTACAATTCATTTTTTCCACTTGTTCTGTTGTTTCAGCTTCCACACCCTTGTGCCATACTTCTTGCCTGGTGATGAGTGTAGCTGCTGAATCATCCACGGCAGGCGGCCAAAGGCGTACATATTACACGCTACGTCAGGCAACAGCGTTATTACAGTAACCATGCATCATACTCCAAACTGGTTTGTCGGCCTAAGTCTGCTATTGTACTATCTGCCATTTTAAACTGTGTTCCCAAGGGTAACGGCTGCTGGTAATTAGTTTCTCTGTTGTGGCATGCACATAGATGTCTGATAACTAAAATGGTAGCTGTTCCAAGCAGCCAATCCAAGGACAGAATTGTGCCATATGAATAATATGTGTATCGTTGGTAATGCAGGATGTTTGTGACATTGTAATGTTGCTGAGAGGGGGTCTTAATGGAATATACATGCAGTTTAAAACCTACTTCACGTTCCCGCTCTTTAAATATTTATTACTATGACCTCAATGGGAGGATGTAAGCAAATTTGGGGCAAGACAAGGATCTGCAGTTTAAGTTGAAATTCTTTGAAAGGGTGACCTTCCCCTGAACTGAAATGCCGCCTCTTTGCCTTTCACTTATCACAAGCATCCTGACAGCAGCAGGAATCACCAGCTTTTCAGAGAAGACCACAGATTCCCGCAAACAGGCTTGGCTGCTATGACGACAGGCCTGCCAAGGTGGCTGGTTTACCGGACACGTCACTGATTCTTCTGCACAGATGGTGCAAAAGTACATACATTCATTGCATACTCGTTTTAAATGTCCCTATGGAACGGAGGTAAACACCTGTCTCTCGTTTATGTTATATTCATAGTTCCCCCTAGTGGACCAAAGCAAGACAACAGGCATTGCGCACACAGTATTGGCATGCAAACCACCGACGAATACAAGCAACAGGAGCATTTTCAAGATAAAAAATGTTAAGGCTGGTAAAACTGAATCTATTACAAAGCATTACTAATAATTTGTTATATATTCTCACTGCATTTCAAATAGCTTATCCCAGAAGACAATACTGTTGGATGTAATGAAAACACCAATCTGTTCTATATGGTCTTTTGCATGACTTGGGAGCCTTAAAAGAAGACATACATATAACAGACGAGTTAGTCTGACAAGACAGCAGGTTAATCATCCTTCATCCTTGGGAAGGATTTGAAAGTTCATGAGATGGCAGAAACCACTGCAAACGTCAGCAGCTCACCTCAAAGAACACTGACCTTGCCTTTAATGCTCTTAAAGAGACGTCAATTCCTGTCTACCTATAAGCATAACAAGCCTCAGTCACATTTAAAATCAGGAAGCTGCTATTGAGGAAGTGAAATTTTTGCTTTTAGTTTTTAGTTCTAAAGACATAAGGGCATTTTATTGGAAAAACTCACAGCAATACTGTACTCTCCATTAACAAGGGGGCTGTGAATATTTACATTTATTTACACAACAGATGCTTTGCCCAAAGTGACACACAAATGAGGATCAGAGAGCAGTGTTAGTCAGCATCACTGGACGGGTTGGAATTAAGGACCTTTTCCAAGAGCCCGAAGCTTGTAAGATTAATCTTTTGGCTATAGGATTTCAGTCCAGATCCTGGACACGGGGAGTCCCAATCCACTAAGCTACATACCACCCCACATAAGAACTCATTGCGCTTTTCCACTGGCATACAGGATCCAGGTCGTACCTGACTCCTACCACAAAGAGACATTAGTTAATGCACAGTTCCAACTCATTTCAGTTTTCCACTCCAGAATGGTCGGCTCAGTAAAGGCGCTGCCGGTGTTCTGATGAGTTGAGCTACCTATCGAGACGTACTATCGAGCCTTTTTGCGTATGTGCAGTTCCACCGTTTTAGAGTTAGGGTTAGGTTTTAGGGGTCTGGGTTAGGGTTAGGGTAAGAGTTTTAGGGTTTTTTTGGGGGGGGGGGGTTAGGGTAAGAGTTAGGGTTAGGGCTATCGATTATCGAAGACTTATGGTTAGGGCTATCGATTAGCACTACGGTAGCCTAACTCGACAAAGTAGCTCAACTCGGCAGAACACCATGTTTGGAGAGCGACTGTGACATAAAACCAAAGAGACGTTTATTTACTGTTCACATGGTGTACTTCATGATTTACTATGTGCTAACTTTCACTAGCACATTTGTGAGAATCGCCGTTCTATGTTAACATCCAGCATTAGCAGAATTAGCATTTGCTTGCGGAAATTTGCATTACGATCCCATTCCATTCAGCTGTACTATAGTACTTTTAAAATAAGAGGTTGGAAATTTTTAAGTTCCAAGTTATGGGGAATGCATCAGTACATTGCGATATGCAACACTACTGCTAATGTATAATATATAGAATATACCTTTTTTTCCTTCAGATAATCCATGCATATCCACACAGATCACCGGCATCTATGTGCATTTCGACCAATCAGATGGTGGTGACACAACCAGCTTGGTCTAGTCACGCTTTCAGCCCTGCTTACTATATCAGCTCTGCTATGGCTTGGATAATTTATGGTGGAAAACCATCTCTTCAGGGTATGGTTCAGGTAATTTACAATGCAAAGCTCTTTGTGGTCCAGCTCTTTTCTTGGTGGCAGTGGAAAAGCACCATAAGAGTCACACTATCTCTGCTGCTAGTGTCCCATGATCAACTCAGGGGCCCATGGACCCTCAGGACAGATTGTACATATGAATTGCAATGAACAGGGGAGACAGAGAGCAATCTAACTGCAATCTGTCAGCTTCGTGGGTACAGGCGAGCCGGGAAGCAGGCAAACGAGACGTGAATCAGGGGCAAACGGGGTTTATTCACGGGGATACG
>JAODLC010000028.1:4282625-4300826 GCA_026781145.1 Hippopotamyrus pictus | reverse complement strand
GCCCCCCTGCTCCACCTGCCTGCCGCACTTTTGGTGTCACTTGTAAGCATATAAACCCTGTTTTTTTTTGCATCACACATGGAGAGAAAACACCATGGAATCATTACTGAAGTGGAGATTCTTCATACTGTCTTTGCAGCAAGCAAGGCCTGCTTATTCATTTACTGTAGAGTGACGTCCTGTGATATTTATAGAAACCAAAGGCAGTGTCCTTTTCATGCGGGCGGTGTCATTGAGGCCTTATCTCATTTTGCTTTTCATATTAGCATGCTTGCTTTTTCTCCTTCCATCTAATTTGTTTTGACCCACAAAAAGACGAGTTCTTAATTGTATTCCGTGTGATTACGCTGGACTTGTCTCTTGCATCATCTTTCTTATTGTTTGTTCGTCAAATTAGCTACGCTCCCGCACCAGGCTTGAGTTCCGGTCGAGGAAGGTAGCAGCATTCCCATGTCATTTTATCTCCTGCTAGCGTTCCGTCGGGGAGGGGGGGGGGGAGATGGGGGGTAAATGGAGAAATCAGGGAAGTGAGCATTGGCTGACAGTGTTCCTACGTGCAGACTTGACCCTTTGCCTTGCCTCTCCGGCAGTGGAGCTGGGAGGCTCAGGATTGGGCTACCTGGACCATGTGATCGTGATGGAGGAGCTGTCGCGGGTGTCTGGCGCAGTGGCCCTCAGCTACGGCGCGCACTCCAACCTCTGCATCAACCAGCTGGTGCGCAACGGCAACCGGGCCCAGAAGGAGAAGTACTTGCCGAAGGTGCGGGGGGGGGCACAGGGCCAAATGAGCGACGCCTCGCTCACAGGCGCCCTTAAGGAAGGTCGAATAATTAGCCACACATTAAGGGGACGATTTAGGATCTACTTAATCAAGGGTCTGGCTCACTGATGATGCATAATGGGCTTACATGGGTAGTTTATTGATGTGCTTTAAATACCTACTTTATTGACACCCCCCGCCTCCCCCCGAAGCTGTTGACAGGGGAGCATGTGGGTGCCTTGGCCATGAGCGAGTCCAATTCCGGCTCAGACGTGGTGTCCATGAAGTTGAAGGCCAAGAAGGAGGGTAAGCCCCCGCTGACAGAGTGGCGCGTTCTGGAACTGGACCTGGGACCATGCATGGCTGTTCCACTGATGCTAAACTCGGGGGGGTCGGTCCCACATGTCTAGACCCACAAGACAGAGGTTTATTGCTTCTACTCTGAGGGTTATTGTAGTCTCTTTAGATACAAAAGTATGATGCATTGCGGTTTTTTTTCTTTTTTTCATTTCCTAGGTAACAGCTATGTCCTCAATGGTCACAAGTTCTGGATCACCAATGGTCCGGACGCTGATGTGTTCATCGTGTATGCCAAGACGGAGCAGAAGCAGGAATCGCGGGGAATCACCGCCTTCATTGTGGAGAAGGTCTGTGTATATAATCAAGCGGGTTCACAGTTATGCTTGGTGTTCTATAGCTCTTCGATATCTTCATTGACTTACTTAATTGACTGTAACTAATTAAATAACTTACTGACATCCTGCTCCCTCTTGGCCAAGCAGCTTATCTATTTAGTTTAATTTATTAGATTAGTAGCTAATTTAAATGTGTTCACAATATGGAATACGTAGTTCTGTGTAACTGTCAACAGAAACTCCATATAAACCCGTCCTTTTTAAAGTCATTTAGGAAGGTAACTCTGTTGCTTGCATTCCCCTCTGTCTTTGGCTTCATAAAAGTAAATTGTAAATATTGGTTCTGCTCTGTACAGCTAATTATTTTTAGAGATCATTGCTCTTGTATGGGCGTGAGTAATAATTCAGTTTAGTGTGTTTTCCTGGCCACGCTGCTCACATGAAAGCAGGCTGCTTGATATATTTTTGAGTATTTTGCCCTAATGCAGGCTGCTCTTTAAACTGTCTGTTAAGGATTCATATGACTCATCTTAGGTTTCAGAGGGGGAGGTGTAAGGAGAGCCTGTCGTTTAATATTATGTCACAATATAGGATTGAATATAAAGACGTAGAAATTGCAGTGACTGTTTGCAGAGTTCAGCGTGAGTTCAGTGTGACCGAGCCCCTGACATGCGCTCCAGCTGCCGTCACCTCTTAGTGCCTCTTAGCGCCTCCCCCTGCCGGCTGTGACTTGTTCCCCCTCCCCCACCTCGCCTCCCTAGGGTATACCAGGATTCAGTACCGCCCAGAAGCTGGACAAGCTGGGCATGCGAGGCTCCAACACTTGCGAGCTGGTCTTTGAGGACTGCAAAGTGCCAGGTGGGAAGTCCGAGAGGCCGGATGGCAGCAGTTCGACCCGAGAGGCTCCCATCTCATGGTGTGGAGAATAAAAGTCTGGGGGCCTGTTTCACAAAACTGGATTTCTTGCTTAGTCGGATAACTTGTTGGATTTAAGGTAGACTGGGCTACATGGTCACATGCATTTACCCCAGACTACCTTAAATCCAACAAATTATCTGGCGTATCTATAATGTTCCTTGGAGCTGCTCCTTACATATGCTGCCTGTCCAAATGGTGGCACCCCCAGCATGTTGGAAAGTTGGTTTGAGATCTGAACTCCTGCCTCCTGAAATTTAAACTCCCACAGCAATCCTCTCTACTCTGCCTGTGGGGCTGAAAATCCTCCCAGCTAGTTCCGTGTTAATTTGTGATAAGTGTCTGGGTCAGCCTGTTTCAGTACCGGCTCCAGTGACAGTAGTAAATACTGTCTGGCTTTCTGTTCTGCAACCCCAACAACTCTTGTGCAATTTCCAGCTTAAGTAGTTCTTTCCAGTGCTAGAAAATTATGATTCCATTTAAGTGCATATAAAATTATATAAACGTGTATAACTTTGTATGTATTTAAGCCCGTTTTTTGCTTTCTTGCACTGAAAATGCAGTCGGAGTGTGGCGATCACATCTCCATGGCAACAGCTGGGACATTCCTCATGCCATACATTTTTAATTTTTAGCGGAGCTGCTCTCTGTCACGGAGCAGCACCAGCACATGACGCCCACTCAGGAAGTGGAGTGGGTCCCCGGCATCAAATATCGAGACCCCCCCCGCCCTCCATGGCTTGATCGTCCCTCCGGTCGCACTATCCGAGGCTCCCAGGCAGCAGAGTGCTAACAAGACTGTCTGTAGTATATTTAAATGCAAAACAAAACGATTCTCCTTGTTGTCGTCGGGGACATGCAGATCAGTTGGGTGTAAACCCATGGTTGCCCACCCCCCCTTTTCTGTGTCTCATTTCAGCACAGAAAGACAATATGGGGAGGCATGCAGGCTTTGAACCATCTATGTGTCCAAAACGATGAGCGTAGCTCGCTCAGATCCGTCCGCTGGGATCCCTTCCTCTCCCCCGCGCCACTTCTCTTTCTTCCCCGTGTTTTTTTTAACACTCCCCAAAGGTTGATGTTGATCTTGCGTCACGGATCCCTTCTCATGGGTTAAACTAAACCATAGACGCCCCCGGTCCTGCTTACAGCAGTTGTTTTCTCATAGCAGAGGATGAAGGCGTTTTGTTTTGGTGCTTCTTGTTGTTCTGTTGGCCCCTGCACAGCTGCTGTGATCTCCTGGAGCTTTTTGCTTTTTCTTGTTGACTCTGCGGCATCTTCGCTCTGTTCTAAAAGCTCTGTTAATTTTCACGTGTGTCTGTCCCTCCCAACCAAGAGGAGAATGTCCTGGGGTTGCTCAACAAGGGCGTGTACGTCTTGATGAGCGGGCTGGACCTGGAAAGGCTGGTGCTGTCTGGTGGACCTTTGGGGTAAAATGCAATTTTTTTTGTTCTCTTTGTTCAGTGTAGCGATTTAGTCAAGTAATATCTTCTGCTCCTAGCTGCATCATATTCTTTTAGGTAGTTCCAAATTAATATTGCAGAATCCCAAAAGTCAGTTGTTTATTGTAATATACTGATGAGATCATAGCTTTCGTGACCTCTGATCCCTTGTGCTTTCCAGCATCATGCAGGCCGTAATGGACCACGCCATCCCATACGTCCATGTCAGAGAGGCTTTCGGACAGAAGATAGGACACTTCCAGGTGGGGCAAGAACATGCGTGTGCATGTATGTGTATGATGAGGGATACGAAAATGTGAAAATCAATCGCTTTGATTTTAAAAGCCTTTGCATCACAAATGGCAAGGAGCCGGGCTTTGAAGGAAGCGGAACAGAGGGGGCTGGGGGGGTGGGGAGGGAGAGAGAGGGAGAGCAGCTGCAAATGGGCTGTAGATGTGAGTCACTCATAAATAGAAGAGGTTTGCAATTACTCTGCCTGCTTATAGCCCAGAGAAGAAGAAGCAATTATGGGCGGAGCTGGTAGGGAGGTCGAGCGGCGAAAGCTGCCCTCCACGGGCTAATGCAGTAATGGCAACCCCGGGCACCGCCCTCGGAGCTGCGGGCTGGGCGCGACGGAGGAGGCGAGGAGGAAGTGGCCCCCCGTGTGTCTTTATGGGGCACCTGCTATCAGGCATGTACTGAACTCTGAAAATGCCCCCCCTCCCCCCAACTCTCCACAGCTACTGCAGGGCAAGATGGCTGACATGTACACGCGGCTGAGCTCATCCCGACAATACGTTTATAACGTGGCTCGCGCCTGTGACAATGGACACTTCAGTGCCAAGGTGAGCCCCCCCCCCCAAACCCAAGGGGGTGGGCACATTATATAACTTCATTCACACCCTTTATGTGCTGATGATTGTTACCAATGAGGCCCAAAGGTGGATTATAGGTAAGAAAATTAACCTTCAGGAATATAGATTCGGGGAAGTGCGGGGAGTACTATGTTTAAGTCAATATTGATTAATGAAAAGTAAGGTTAAGAACATTATTTTAAAATAATATATGGTTAAGTAAGTTACTAATAGCAGAAAACTCACAAAAAAGTATTTAAAACTCCTTTAGGTAAAGAAAATTCTCGGATGTGAAGACCGGGATGGATGTGTGTTTTGAAATTAAAATGTCAGACTTGCTGCAGTAAGCTCTTCTGGGCCGATTGAGTTCTGATCCGGTGTGCTGTTGCAGGACTGTGCTGGAGTCATCCTCTTCTGCGCAGAGAATGCCACGCAGCTCGCGCTGGATGGGATCCAGTGCCTGGGTAGGGACCCCCGGCGGCCATTCCGCACAAAGCTCAGTCACGGCGGGTTTGGGAATTGCTGCTGATGTCATTCAGACACCTGCGTTTGTTAGCACTCCATTCCTGTTTGTTTATACCTGTGCAGCCGGCTGCGCGGACTCTGCGTTTGTTAATGTCCCATTCCCATCTGCTTACACCTGTCCGGAAGGTAGTGCAGACACTGTGTTTGTTACCATCCTGTACTGCAATCTCTGCTTTTCTTATAGCTCCATTCCTGTGTGCTGCAAACTTTGCATTTCTTCTTCTTCCGCTCTGTTCCCATGTGTTTGCACCTCTCCAGAAGACAGTATGGACTCTGTTACAGCTTTGTTCCCGTGTTTGCATCTGTCTGGAAGTCAGTATGGATTCTGCATTTGTTACCGCTCCATTTGTGTGTTTACACCTGTTTGTAAGGCAGTGCAGACTCTGCGTTTGCTACCTTCCCATAGTGCAGACTTTGCATTTGTTGCAGTTGCATTCTCATGCTTTTGCACCTGTCTGAAAGGCAGTGTGGACTCTGCGTTTACCACTCTGTTTCTCTGTGTTTACACCTGTCCCAAGGCAGTGCAAACTGTGTGGTTGTTACCGGTCCGTTCCCGTGTGTTTACACCTGTCCGGAAAGGCAGTGCAGACTCTGCGTTTTTTACTGACTCGCAGTGCAGACTCTGCATTTTTTACTGCCCGACACTGCAGCCCATAGTGCAGATTTTGTATTTGTTATACCTTCGTTCCCTTGTTTTTACACCTGTCTGGAAGGCAGTGCAGAGTCTGCATTTGTTACTGCCCTGCAGTTTGGACTTTATTTAGTTTATTTGTTACTATCCCGTTCCCGTGTTTACACCTGTCTGGAAGGCAGTGCGGACTCTGTGTTTGTTCCTGCCCCATTCCAGCGTGTTTACATCTGTTTGCAAAGCAGTTCAAACTTTGCATTTGTTACCGCTCCATTCCCATGTGTTTACACCTGTTCACAAGGCAGTGCAGACCCCCTGGAGTGTGGACTCTGCATTTGTTACCACTCCATTTCTGTGTGTTTGCACCTGTGCAGAAGGTAGACTGGACAATGAGTTTGTTACTGCTCTGTTCTCGTGTTTACACCTGTCTAAATAGCAATGCGAAGACTGTGTTTAACACCCCCACAGTGTGAACTCTGCATTTGTTACTGCCTCATTCCCGTCTGTCTGTACATGTCCAATAGGCACTGTGGACATTTGTTACTGCCTCGCAGTGTGGCCTCTGCATTTGTTACTGCCTCGCAGTGTGGACTATGGACATTTGTTACCGCCTCGCAGTGTGGACTATGGACATTTGTTACCGCCTCGCAGTGTGGACTGTGGACATTTGTTACCACCTCGCAGTGTGGACTGTGGACTCTCTCATGTCAGTTACGCTCAGTTACGCTCATTTATAACTGGGATCTTTTCCACTCATAATCTTCTCTCTTGAACTTTATAAGAATGAATAAACCCTCCCCTTTTAACCTGTAGTCCCACCAAAAGCAGAACTGACCTCCAGTGAAGTCCATTCTCATGGAGGAGTTCAGCCCTGGACCTTGTTTGGAGGGCCTGGACTAAAGAGCAGCCCAGGAACACGCTTTAATTATTAAGGCCCCTAATCATACCAAGTGGTTCCAGCCTGCGAGGGTTTTGTCAGCGTATGTCATGGCGAAGCAGTAATCGCTAGCAAATGCAGCTCCTCCTGCCCAGCCACCTGCTTGGCTGGGCTGCACCATAACCTTCAGCCAACTTTCTTAACCAACCTACTGCATGATGGTGAAGGATATTGCCTTTGAAAGCAAAATATAGCACGTGGTAACCTCGGCGGTGGTTAGGGCGGCGTGCCCTCCACTAATGGCTAATGTGCGTAAAGAAAACCCCGGAAAACCGCCGAAACATTTCTTGTAAACCATAAATGTAATGCAATAATCCAACATAGCACATATGGCCTGCAGAATTACATTAGGGCCTTTTGATCAGATTACGGATCAGAGTGGATGTTCTGTGGTGTTTCTGGCATGAGTGGAGGAGACGAGGAACTGTAAGAACAGGAGCATCCGGCCCAAGCCAAATACAATGATTATTGTAATGATAATGATATATTTTTTAATGCTTCTTTTTTGCCAACAGGGGGCAACGGCTACATTAACGACTACCCCATGGGGCGCTTCCTGCGTGACGCCAAGCTATACGAGATCGGTGCTGGCACCAGCGAGATCCGCCGAATGGTCATTGGCCGGGCCTTCAACGCCATGTACAAATAAACCACCTTGGGTTTTGGGGGAGGGGGGACCGGGAAGGGGAGGGGGTAGGGTCAAATTAAACTCTGAGGCCTCACAGATAGCTACACTTTTTCCCAAGGGGTACTTCAGCTGAGACTTGGACAGCTGTGGGCTTCCTATGATGTCGGTATGACTATGGAGGGAGGGAGGGAGCCCCCCATCTACCGCAATGAGAAGGAGGGCAGCTGTTCAGGAGTGGGAACAGCTTCCTCGGGCAGTTCCCGTGAAAGTTGGGTGGTATGCTACACCCCCGCTTTCACCCCTTGCCATCATCCACTGCGGATGGGAGTTTGCTCACATTGAAAGATGACTTCCTCCTAAACAGGTCCTGCAAAGATAATCTGTAAACAGCCTGCCTTCTGACATCTCCACATGGTTTCTTTTCTGGGAAATCATTTCCCATAATCCACACCAATTCCCTGCGTAGAGGCTTTCGACTTGTATAAACCACCACCCCCCCCCCCATGATATTATTTGAAGAGAAACCTGAGAACGCTTAAATTTTACATGCTGCTGTTTGGTATTTAAATATAGTTGCTCTCTTTGTGAAACCCATCTGACCTCAATATAAACAAGGACACATCACTTTATAGGCTCGGTGGTTTGGTTCACGGGTTTTTCCCTAGAATAAGGAAGTGTGGCCATCTCCATCAATGATGGGAAGCCCTCGAAGAAATATTTCTTTTGTGTGACTGTAAAATGTAGTTGTAAACGAACCAGCAGAGCTTCCAGAGCAATTAATGGATATTTGTACCTCACAAGCACTAAACTGACGTGTCATTAAAGGATTAAAAACCATGTCCTCATTTGATGTGCAGCTTCTGTAGCATAATTTTTTAATCAGTAGTTGGGTGCTGTAACTTTTTTTTTTTTTTTTTTTTTTTTCCGTGTGCGTGTACGGGGAAAACAATAATAATAATAAATAGTTGAGTCCCAATAAAACCTGAAATGTACACTGGTTGTTGTGGTTTTCAGAGTCGTCTTGATGTTTTCAGAAACTCCAAGCATGCTGGAAAACGTGGACAGAATAATTTGAATTATTCATCACGGGGCCAACAGGTGTTCTAAATAATTGAGATTCATTTTGGAAAAAGCATGGCCTTTATCCTTCTGCCGTTAAGCTGTGATTGTTGTTGAAAGCGGGTTAAAAGGTTATCGCTTTTAAGGCAAACGACAGTGTAATGTTATAGATGCTGAATTCGGTTAGACCTTTGTCCATCCTTCAGTTTAGCCATTTTCATACTGCTTATACAGCTAAGGATTGTGGGTAGCATGTAGTCCATCCCAGGAAGCACTGGGTGGTGGATTCCCTTGCCAGTCCTCCACACACAGAATATATTAAATAGTGCCCACTCAGCGTCTGTGTTTCCGTACACATATGCTTATTCTCTTGCAGCAAATGACTCTGGGTAGGGGGAAGGTACACGCCTAATTAGCGCACAGCTGCATACCTCATTTCTCTGAGATTACCAATGCCTCCCTGACGACCCCCCTGTCAGTCAGATGACGTCCCTCTTAGTGGGCGGGGCTCTCGTGTCGCCAGAGCTGGGCTGCTGTACAGCTCAGCAAAGCCCTGCATGTCAAAGCACAGACCTTTAATTACCGCTTGGCTGCCCTGCAATTTCAGTTGACCCCCCCGCAGTGGTATGAGAGCACTGATATTATGGGGTATCAGAGTGCCGTTAAAGATAAACCCCCCACTTCTGTTTCTGCCTGTTTGCAAGCTGTTTCTTCTGTATTACTTTCTGCCTTAAACCAGAAAATATGTATTACTTCCCAATATTAAGCTATAGAATTTTATTTAGAAAGAATTATCATTTAAAATTTTGGCTTTTTTTCTGCTTCACATAAAGTAAGGTTTTTAAAAAATGAGTCACAGTCGTGGCTATATATAGTGGATATATATGTATTATATATGTGTGTCACACATACTATATATAAGTGTGAAAGACTTTGGAACAGTAGGGTCCTGATATTTTAGTCCCAAATCTGCCATTGTGGTGGGTAATCTAGCCTTGTTATTCATTATGACAGACATCTGAGGGAGTGGAGGAACAGAACTAAAATGATTCCTAGAAGGGAATAAACAGGCTAATGAATGCACAATATAATGTACCAACTAATAAAAGATAGGACAGTACAGTCTAGTACACGAGCTGCGTCTCGCTATGCCGAATATCCAGAACTCTTCACTTGCATCAATAGTATGTGCTGTAAGAGCCCCTGGCCTTTCACTAATCTGCACTGATAAATATGTTTGTATATGGCTCCGTGGGAAATTTCCCCATACTTAATAATGGAATATTAATAATTAATCTGCATTGGCACAGGGCAATGTTTTTTTAATAGTTTATACTAATTAAATGTCTGTGGGAATTTTACTGGTAATTTATGAGAACGGTAACGGTAAAATGAAAGCATAATTAGTAATGGGGAGGGAATGGATGTCTAATTACAAGAAATACTGTCTCTGTGTGTTCTCTTTGCATTTGCTTAATGGTAATTTCTACATATTCACACTGTTCATCTTACTCAGCATGGTTGTTCTGCATTGGCCACGTAAGAGTGAATTTCTATGACACAGGTAATGGCTGACTGACATTAGACTGACTCAGCCTGGTATTGGTGTCTGACGCATTCAGTCCGTTACATCGACCGAGTACTGGGGTGGGGTGGACAGTGAGCTGGTGGGCAAGACCAACGTTAATTAACTCAAAGCTGTGTGTCGCAGGAAGTGACCCAGCAAATCCATTTCTGGGGTTGGGGGTCACTCTGCAGGGCAAAGATGCAGCCTGAACCTGGACAGGAGCCCCCAGAAGCTGCAAATGTACCTGGTGGAGCCATGTGTACGTTTGGCTAAATTAACTCCTGGGCATTTTTTCATTTTAATTATAGCCCAGCTGTCTATACTTTGTTCTCTGTCCTTTCCTCCACATCTCTTACATCGACATCCCTTTTTTAAAATGCAGTAACTGCTCTTTTGTGCTTTTCTTGGCAAGCTGCATTGCAGACACAGAACGCCTGAGTGTGGCAGCCTTCCTGTCTCTCCACTATCAGACTTAAATGTCTCTCTGTTTCGCTATGATGAAACGCCACAGCGCTGTTTAAGAATGCCCAGCTCTACTGAAGGAGGCTCAAGTGCCAAAAAATATAAGTAAATAAATATGTGCCTACCTTTTAACCCTGACTCAGGTTTTGAGATCTCTCTGGCACAATGTGTTCCTCCCCTACTCTGAGTGCTCACATGAAAAGACCCACCACTCATTTTAATGGCTTTCTCAGTATTACTCACTCTTTTTCTAACTTGCCATTGAGTTTATTTCCTACGCAAGCACTCAATAAATCTCCAAACGACCTTGCTTTTTCAACAGGCATCCCCGTGAACATCTTCCCACCCACGCTGTTGCACATCTACAGTGTCCCCCCCTGCACGCCTGCAAGGTAGCACTGTGTTGCTGAATCAGCTCTTCAGCCGCCTCTCTGCTGTTAAACCGTGGCATGTGTGCGCTCCCTTTCCAAAATTCACTTTTCCGTGAGGCGTCGCTGTGATCCTGGGATGCAGACTGGACGGGACCAGCTTGGAGCGTTGGGACGAGCTGACTCTAAGAGGGGGCTCGCAATCACTTAAGGGAACTGAAGACCATGAAGAAAACCCATGTGATCACGGGTGTGAGAAAAAGCAAAAACACAGAAAGTTTGACCAGGGGGCCTATAGCTAAATCCATAATTCTGGAGTCCTGAGGCAACACTGTTCTGTTTGACTTCTATGAAAACACATTCATTCAAGCATCTTCTGACTGCTTATGTGGTGCAGAGCCAATGCAAACCTGGAGCCAATCCTAGGCAGCACAGGGCACAAGGCAGGGGACACCCTGCACACAAAGTGCTATAAAACCATTCTACTCTAACATGTTCTTATAAATACATCCTTTTTTCAGAAGAAAGATTATTATTTATATGTTCTCTTAATACTGTGTAACTATGAAAGGAAGTCATAAAGAAGTGCCTTCTGATGTGAAGACAGGGCTTACAGGAGCTAATTACAGACTGTCAAGTGAGGCTTGCTGTTAGCGGCTAGGGATAGCCTGCTATTTACAGCTTAAAGGGGTGGAGGTCCATGTTCTGAAGCTTCTTTGTACTGTGATAACAGAGCAATGGAAACCCCCCTTTTCGTTAGTGAGCTAACTAGCGTAACATTGCTTTCATGCTTGTTGCAGTGCGTACGCCCTGTATATAATGTAAAGGCATCATTTTTATAATAAGAAAACAATGCATGAAGTTGTGGCTGTTTAATATAGCAGGGTAGGTGATGCGAATTAGGGAAATAGGCATGCATCAAAACGGCATATGGAGCCTGGAGCCAAATGCTCACACTTTGTAATGTTTATGATTTGTAAATTCAACCACATTCTGACATTATGACATTTCTGCCATAAATCTGACAGAAGCCTGCTTTGGTAATTGGTGCAAATGCACTCTCACCCAGTGCCTGCCTCACACCTAATATAACATTTTACAAAACATCCTCAGAGTTGTTAGTCCAATTACCCAGTAGAGGTAATCAACTATAGCAGCCCATAGAGCTCAAATTATATTCATTTGTTTAACCTCGTAATAATGCACTTTCCCTCTGTAATCTGATTAAGTCTATGTATAGAGTTATTTAATTGAAGAACCAGATATTGCACGTACTGTCTAAGGTTTTTGTTTAGCCTATAACAGGTGCAATAGTCTGCACTTAAAGCTGAAGGACAGCCTGTAAATGATCTCAATTCCATTTGAGCTATAGCAGTGCCCCAGCTATTCTATAAAGGGCAAATAATCAAATGGCTTGGTAAACCATAAGTGTGGTCAAGCTGAAGGAAATGGAATCAAAATCTAATAGAGCAAGTCTCTATATCAATTTGGCAATTGAATCGAACCTCCATTTTTCATGCACCTTCCAGTTGCTTATTTAGGTAATCTGGAGCCAATCCCTAGCAGCACAGGGCACAAGGCAGGGGCAGACCCAGGACTGGGTGCCAATACACTGCAGGGAATGTACACCCACACATTATGAGCAAAGTATTTAACGGTACGTCTTTATCCTAGGGGAGGGAACTCACGCTAAATGTGGGGAATATGCAAACTCCACGTACACATGGAATTCAAACCCACAACCCTGCACTTCTTAAGTCCGTGCAAAAAATATTTGAACTATACGAGTGCGTTCTATCACTGCTAAAGACCGGAGATGTAACTGAATACGGTATCTGTGGACACATTAATATGAGATGGATTCAACCACCTCTTTCAAATAAATTGATTCGGTTTGTTCTCACTAGCGGCAAGCACATTAAACCAGATTTTTCACAATTTTCCCCGTTTGTTGCACGCACATTTGACATTTGATAACAGAACCGTATCAGGCTGCGATTTATAAGCCTCATTATTGGGTCTCATAGATAAAACTTCGTAACGTCAACTGGATAACTCAGGTATACTCTCTTGAGGTGACGACCCGCAAGGTCAAAATATTTGTATTGTTATTATTATTAGTAGCATGATTGTTATTAATTTAATAATAATAATAATAATAAGAAGAAGAAGAAGAAGAAGAATTATTATTATTATTATTATTGTTATTATTATATTGTCGTTGTTCTTGTTGAAGAATACAGCATTATTCCTTTACAGAACTGAACAAATATAGATGACTCGTTTCTAGACAACTTGTGTAACGTATATTACCTCGACAATCCACGAGATGCTTGATTTACTGGTTCTTTTGATTTCATATAGGGTTCATACTGAGTTTGAACAATGTGGGCAATAGTTAAATACAATCCAGTGCTTGATGACTCAAAAGAGAGCTCGATGTTTGCCAATTGTAATGGCTCTGCTGAAATTGTTAGTGCCACGCCCATGTGGCAGGGCATAGGTTCCCGGTGCCACCAAAACATATTGGCACGCATCCGCCCACCTAAATATACGCAGTGTTGTCATTGTCAGATGAGCCATTAAAAGCCAATGCGAACTTTCCAGAAGTCTTGAAAGGAGAAAAAGATCGCGACAACCACCCCCGACTATTCATATCGTCATTTTTCGTCAGGCAAACATGGGTTCCCCTTTCCTTGAAGTGGGTCTTTTGCCATACGTGTAATTATGATCCACCCGTGAAAAAAGATGCATTTTGTCCGCGTTTACAGTCGACGAATAATTTAGTGCGAACATTTAGTATGAGCAGTGTAATTAAAACTTACGCTCAGGTATACGTTTCAGAAATTCACCCATTATTTTTGTCTATACTGACATGGTAACGCGTGTGTCGGGAAGGTTAGTGGCCCTTTAAGAAACTCCATGTTTTCCTAGCATGTGATGCGACAACACAGAGAGGATGATGCTGTTATGTAAAAAAGCAGCGTGAAAAGAAAGTGCTTGTACTTTAGTGTGGTTCACTCCTAACTACGCGGCATATATATATTTTTTCGATCTTTCCCTATAGATCCCAGGGTGTTAGGATCTGTAAGGGACGTGGCGATCTGGAATAGATCAGCAGTTTTTTTTTCAGAGGGCTGATATAGCAGTTACGCACATGCTACTATATATGTGATAGAAAATATCTAATGCATTCGGTACCTGCTGCAATGTAACTAACTATCCGGTCGCTCGGCGCGGTGAGTAGCCAGCAACTGGCTTGCGTATGGATTAAATTCACTTTTACATAATTAGTGAATTACACCTCTGCGAGGATCACGAATTCCTAATTTTTTCTCCAAATTTTGGGAATATTTTCACTTGGCGTAACGGAGAGACAGAGCGGTGCGATCGCCGACAATATCGCACGATTCGGCAGAGGAGAACAACAGGAGCGGACTTGACTGGTTTCATAAACTGGCCTTGGCTACTGTGAACCATAGATCACTGAACGGGAAGTGATCGTTGCTATCACTGAGCTCCGACCAGGGTGAGTCCACCCGTTTGTGGTGCTAGTTACTGTGTTTGAACTTTTTAAATGCGTTTTGATGTCTTTGCATTGTCTTTGGTGATCCATGTCTCTGTGTTGTTTTCCACGCTACTCGGAGCGACATACTTGTGATCGGAGCAACTAATTTGACAAGATGTGCGAAGGAGTGGTTTGTGTGTGAGAGCTGTCTAAGTAGATGGCTTCTGTGAGGTATATGTTGTCTTTTTTGGGTCGTGTAATTTACTGTTTTCCAGTGTTGTGGAAAATGCTAGGTCGATTACTCATACGTATACATAGATCTTTGGTCGGAAATATTTCAAGTTTATTTGGTGGTCGTGTTATAATGTCACATTCGGGGTGGGAATATGAAATATGAGAAATGTTAATACGTTGCTAGGACTCGGTCATTGAAACACTGTGTGGTGGGTAGATGGTAGATTTTAACCATAAATAACAACCTTTGGTGTGTTTTTGTGTTGGACTACATTATATTGCCTAGCCGTTGACGTGCGAAGGGAAGTGGGGTGCAGAAATGTGTGCGTGATCACACCACCGACGGGCAGGTCCGAATGGCAGCGATCGGCGGATTTCTTGCGATCCAGAAGAGCTGATTAGTGTTTAAAAATGAACTAATGTGTTTTTATATACTTGATGTTAGTGATGCGGCGTTTTTATGGAACATACATCCGTGTTCGCGTGTGTCTAAAATTAAACCCGGGGAAAGATAGTTGCATGTTATTAAACGTAGGTGTCATTCAGTGGAAATTTAATGTATGAATCACGGAACCTGTTTTTGTGCAGTCGGTTAGGTCTTTCAACTTTCAGATATTTTGAAGTTTTTTTGTGCAAAGGAAAATTGGAAAACGTTGACAGAAGGAGTGGATTTATAAAGGCATTCAAACGAATGCAGTGTCCTTTTTCGGAGGTGGCCAAGGGCTTGTGGACAGATTGGGTAAATACATTACCGAACATTTTTATTTTAAATATCCCAAGTTTGCACCAGCCGTTCTAAATTTCCGGTTATTAACAAAGCAGAAAATGTGAATATTAGACCTGTAGCTATGGTGCTTAGTGACCGCGAACGTATTCAATAATTTATTTTTGTTCCTGAAATTTTAGCATTGATTTGATTTGAATCAGTTTGAAAATACAGTTTTGTCTTGATGCTCCAGTTATATCCTTGCCACACTGTTAAGTACATAAATGCTTTGTGGGGGCTTGAGTGGTTAAAACGGTATCATCCTTGTCGAAGACTCAACGTGTCATTGGAAATGAAATCCAAGTTTGATCTTCGATTTTTTTTTCATGCACAAAAGGCATGTAATAAAGGGTTTTTATTTGCTGCGTGCCTTGTCATCTGCATGGCTTATCAATATCATGGTGTAACAGAAAGAACTGATTAATAACTTAAGTCAGTATGAGTGTTTTGGTGGAATTGCTGTTTCATATTTGGTTTGTTTTAAAAGTGCTTTTTTTGGGACCGTTTTGAGATTGGGTTTCCCGGTGCGTATCTGCCTTGGTTTTGACAGTGATGAGTGGAGAAGAGAGAATAAGTTTCGTTGCAGAATCTCTAAAGGGTTTGTTAAGGAAACTGATTAGCTGGGAACTAACATGTAAATAAATAAGGTATCTAGTTGATCCCTAGGTGTCCTGGTGGTTGAGGAGGATAAATCTCATGGTATCTATCAATTCTGTGAGGTCTGCATTTGTCAGTGTCAGTGTATTGAAATGTGCCTGAATATTATGATGAAAGTCTCTTTTGTGCTTTGAGAATAAAAGAACCCTTTAAGTTTCTGTTGTCTGATTAACCACCAATGATGTGGTCTTCCTGTACTTTGGTTATTTGTTGTTGGTTGTGCTTTGCTGTGATGTGTCTGTGTTGTTTTATCATTTGAACCTCACATATCTAGGGATGTGGGTATGAAGCCTACCCTCGTCTCCATTATCCTTGTATCTGGCTGAGTTTAAGTCAATTTGTGTCTCATGGTTATAACTACAGTATGCATGTTGCCTTTTGATAGACTTGCATCCCATGCATGTTGTCCCTTGTCTCATACTCTGTGTTGGCTGGGATAGACTCCAGGGCTTCATAAACAGTTATGGATGCATGTAAAGTGTAATTATTGTTTAAGTAATGATACACATGATAAATCCAGCCCATCTGGATAATGCTAAAGATATGATTTAGGTAATATCTGCTTCTGTTCCTGTGTGCTGGTTTTTGACTCCTTTTGGCCTCTTAACAATTTACACATGTTGCACTAATTAAGAATCATCATGCTCCATGTTTCATGTACTAACCGCTCAAAGCCATAAGCCCTCTAGGTCAAGTTATGTTCCCTCTTTTTGGGGAATAACAAGGGGAAAAATGCATCACCTCTGGTCTTCTTTTTAGAACCTAGTACGGTAGTGCTGATTATTAAACTTAAGTAGCATAGATTACATTTTAAACTTCAGAGTCTATGAAGTAATTAAACTGTGAAGTAGTGAATTCACAGTTACATTAGACATTCTTTCTTTTCAAGAGGCAGAAATGAAGGGATATTGTTTCTGTGTTAATAAGTACAATTACACCTTCAAAAATCTCACTGAAATACCTTTTCATGCTGTGAATTAGGCAGAAATCAGCTGACAGCTCAGTAGTGTTTAGCTGGTTAAATGATGCCAATATTTCAGTTAAGACACTAATTTTAATAATTATATGGAGCACAAATGTCAAAACCATGTCCCAAATAAGTGGGTGAATATCGTTTGATAACCATTAAAACTCAGATTTGCTAGTTTTGGTTGTTTTGTACTAGTTAACTAGTGGATTTGCTTCTATATATATATCCGGATGTTGTCGGTTCAGTTGATGTTATAAAAGATTTGCACCCGTTTAGTGCAATTACAAGAATGCTAATGCTTCAAACCATGATGCGCTTTACAAAAATTTCTGCAGATCCCACTTCTTCTGACCGTAAGGATAAGGTGTAGGTGCTGTCTTTCCCCTTGATGAAATACCGGCTTTAAAACCCCCAAACGCATTTACTGATAAATATTTATCACACCCCCGCCCCCAGATCAAAGGACAGAGAGCAGCTGTATATCTTACACAGGTTTTGCAGTGACTCTGCTGTTGTTCATCAAAGCCCCATCAATCATCCATAACTCTCCCCCTTGTAGAGGACTCCGCTGAGCCTGTAGTCAGTCCCAATAAGCAGAGGGTACAAAGCAAGGGGCCTTCTGGACAGCATCCCAATACCACGACAGTGCTGTACCGTGGGGGGCTCAGTTAGGAAGCTGAGCCTATAATCAGAAGGTCACTGGTTCAAATCCCAGGTATTTCACAGTTGAGCCCTTATCCCCCAATTCTCTCTGATGCTCCTTTCAGTTGCGTGTTACTTTCAGATAAAAGCATCTGCTATATAAAGTAAATGTAAATAAAGGAATCGTAGATTCAATTTCTAATGTATTACATTACAGTCGGCAAAGCTTCCCAGTGGTATGTAACTTCGGCAGTAATGGCTTCTACATCTTGGCCATTGTCAGAGTGTCAGGGTTGATTTTGGGGAAACACGGGCACAATTATTGTGATGTCATAGGCCTTGTGACTACATCAAGTTATGTTTAAGATGCTCAATAAAATATCTTCCAAGACCCCAAAAGTCACTAAATAGGATTCATTTGGGTAATTCATCTGTTGTCTACCTCCTTTCCCATGCTGATTGTCACCATCTGTATGTGGGTTATGACTTTCAGATGGTGTGGCGGGGCCCTGGGGGGGTGGCTGTAAATGGTCGTCATTGGGTCTCACTTGAGTGAAAATGGGGTGATTGTGTTACATCTGTGATTGAGTACACGGGGCTACCCGATTAGGTAACACACCAGGTGTTGCTCTGCGATCTCCTAT
>JAODLC010000028.1:4248618-4269634 GCA_026781145.1 Hippopotamyrus pictus | reverse complement strand
TTATTTTTTTTAGAAAAAAAATATATATGTAATTTAAGAAATATATATATTTTTAAATATGTTTTATATGAACAGTTTGACGGGTTCTATTCCCCAGGTCCTTATTCTGAAGGCGTTTGCTAACGACTCGCCTAGTTAATAAGCTGTCAAAAAAAAGTGCGGGACTTTCCGTGCCATTAATTGGAGCACGACATCAAACTGATAAACTGGTAGTCTGAATAAAATGGTGAATACAGGAAAAATGTATTCCATTTCATTAATGCCCTTGAATGCGGAGTAAAACGAATCTTTTTTGAGCTGCTTATGGATAAAATGAATGACAAATCACCGTATTTCTCGTTCCTTAATATATTATTTGTTTGGAATGGATTAAAACGATGAATTTGGCTATTAGAAGCGCTCCTGGCGGGTTTTCTCGGCGCTGTTGTTTCCGTCACGCGGTCGCTGCAGTGGCGGCTCTCTCCCGACGCCGCGTGCGCCGGGGGTGGCCGAGCCGCTCCTCACACGGCAGCCGCTAGGTTTCCTCCCGCCTGGGAGGGATTCAGATGAGCCCGATAAAACGTAAGTGGGTTTTGCGGACATGAAAGAGGTTGGCGGAGGTTGGGGAGAAGAGGGGGCGGGTTCCTACGGCTTCGTGGGGTCCGCGGCTATGCCGCACTGAAAGCCCGTCTTAATATCGTTGGAAGTTCCGTGGTGGCGTCGCTTCTTAAACTGAAGCTGTGAACGTTTAGTTCAGAGGTGGTACTAATAGTTTCACGCTACTTTCGCCTCATCGAAAAGATTAACTCTAGAATAATTGCAGTACCGGTAATATATTCGGAAACTGAATTTTTCAGAGTAACGGCTTTTAGATGTGAATTGGTTCTGCGTCGAGAGCCCTTCTGGGGGCGACTCGGCAGGCGTCCAGGAACCACAAAATAATACCTCCGATTGATTAGCTGAATGTTTTGTCGGCGTATAAGATTTTATTTTATTATTTTTTGAGGCCATGTGGGAAGAATTCGCACCGCGACTCGCATTTCTGAGCTGCGCCTCTGTGGCGTGGGCAGGCCGCTGTGGTTCTGCAGGGTCGTGGGAGGAGGAGAGGGGGCCGGCGAGGGCAGAAAGGGACCGAGGGACGGCGCCGAGACGGGCTGCACCTATCGGGCCGCCGCTGTTTGTTTTCTCGTGGTGACCATGCAAAAGGGGGGAGAGGTCGGGTCAGAGAGGCCCATTGTTTGCGCCTCCCCCCATCCCGGAGTGCAGGGTTTGCAAATAAGCAGCTGTCTATTGGCGGCGGCGCCCGCGCAGCGCTGGGAGACATAAACTGCATCCCAATGACCGCGTACGTGGAAGATTGTATATAATTAGGCTCATTCAGAATCCTTTAAGCGGCGTTTGGCCTGCTGGGCCAGAGAAGGAGGTATTGTGTGTGAGGACAAGGGGTGTGTGTGTGTGTGTGTGTGTGTGTGTTTGTGGTGGTGGTGGTGGTGGTGGTGGTGGGGGGGCGTCCAGCGGATCATTACAAAACCACCTAGCGGATGCAGGAGGGTGCGCCTTCTCTCCTTTGCTGACATGTCAGTACTGGACATTAATGTGGACTCCTGGTTCTCTAACTGGTTATAAAAAACAAAAGCATAACGAAACAAAAACTATTAGAATGATGAAGTGGCTGTACTTACCTGCTTATTCCATTATGGTTTCTTTCCTCTCCTATTGTGACCTACTACTACTACAATAATGATAATAATGATATAATAATAATATATTTATAGTGGTGAGGGGGGTGTTGAAAATATTTAATAATGAAAATTGTTCGTAGTTAAAAAGATCGTTAAAGACATTATATAAGGTGTGTTAAACTCCAGTCCTGGAGGGTCAGAGCCCTGCACATTTTTGTTTCCCCTCATTTAACACACCTGATTCAACTCCTTGTGCTAATTACCACACAGCTCTTGAGCTGAATCATTTGTGGTGGAACCGGGAAAGAACTGAGCTACACAGGGCTCCGGCCCCCCAGGACTGGAGTTTGACACCCCTGATCTAGCGTCATTGCAGGCTTTGTCTTATTAAATGTTAGATCACACTGTATACCTGAGAACCATTGTCTGATGGATGAGCACTCAAATTCTTAAATGTGACAGCCTACTTCCAATTGGGTTAAACACTTATTGGCATGGCAGATTGTTACACTTTGCAATCTCATCCTATCAGGCCTGGAAAGTTCATGTTCAGAAAGTACAAATCCAGACCAAGATTTTGTTTCAACCAACCAGTTGAGTATAAACAGTCACATTCACTGAATTCTCATCTGGCTGGTTGAAACAAAAATCTTGGTCTGGATTTGTACTTTCTGAACATGAATTTTCTACCTTTGCTGCCTGTCATATTTCCCCTGTTTTCCTTGTGTGTTTTATAAGGTTATTCCGCTTGGCTTTTTTTTTTTGCTTTTTACCCCTTCCTTGCTTGTGATGAGAGGGTAGGACATCAGACATAAGGCAATTTGGATAGTGGTGGGCTTTCGGTGACTGTTCCTTCCGAATTATGGGATGATGATAGAAGGTTTACATGAAGGTAATGTTATGCTATCAGTTCTCAAGTCCCTCAGTTATTTGGAGATTTCTGATTACCGATGTATTGAGAATTAAAATTACAGTGAACTTCATTGATCCTAGAGGGAAATTCATCTGCATATACCATGCATGTAGAGCAGAGGCGAACATACAATTAGTGCAACACATACAACGTGCAAAGACAGTACAGGTAGTGCAAGCATGTATACGTAGTGCAAACAAATAAAAAGGTACCCTAACAGAATCCTGAACAAAAGAAAATTATGAAATGTGAATGAAATAAATATTAAGTCAGAAAAAACTGTCGTATTAAAGTAAATAAATTAGCAGAGTTAATGTACACTTAAAAGAAACGGGCGTACAGTATGAGTTCGAACTTTACTATTGCGAGATGATCTGCTTTCTGAGGTACAGACCAATATCCAGCCTCAGTATAGAGATTTCTCACACTAGTTTAAGATTGTTCAGAAAGTAGCAACTCTGGCATGCAAACATTCATCTATTTTCCAGCTGCTTATCCAAAGCAGGATCACAGGGAAGCCACATCACAGAGCGCATACGTTATGGGCCATTTATAGATGCCAATTAGCCACCGCTGCATGTCTTTGGGCTCCCGGGGGGAAGCTAGACAACATGGGGAGGACCGACCAGGGACCGGGAGGTGTGAGCCATTGTGCCACCCTGCATATATACTTTGAAGAGTGAAATGTGAAAACAGGTTTGTTTTGTTCAGGTTTTTCTTTGAATTGCTTTATTAATTTGTATATTTGTTTGTTTGTTTGTTTATTTATGAAATTCTGTAGAGTGGCATGGTGGTGCAGTGGTTAGTACTGTTGCCTCACACCTCTGGGATTAGGGTTCAAGTCTCCGCTGGGGTTCTGTGTGGGGGGGGCTTGCATGTGCTCCCTGTGTCATCATGGGGTTTCCTCTGGGTACTCCAAATTCCCCCCACAGTCAAAAAACATGCTGAGGCTAATTGAAGTTGCCAAATTTCCCATAGGTGTGCATGTGTGAGTGAATGGTATGTGAGTGTACCCTGCAATGGGTTGAGCTCCATCCTAAGTTGTTCCCTGCCTTGTGCCCGTAGTCTCTGGGATAGGTTCCAGACCCCCCATGACCCTGGATAGGATAAGCGGTTTCAGACAATGGTTGGAAGGAATACTGTATGTGTCGAATGAAGTTGCATTCCCATTATGAACACCTGCAAATATTTGTATGTACGATCTTTTTAAGGTCAGATATAAAGTATGAATTTGCAATTGTATAATTAAATTTGTATACAAATTACCATGTGAATTCCAGATCTTGAAATGCAAATTCAGTTGCTGTTGGAATATTCTATAGACATCATATATAACATCAAAGCTGAGTGACAAGTTAGAGACTTATAAGGTGAAACCTAAGCGTTTTTGTTTAAGAATAAGAATGCTTCTACATTCTTATGGGCAGAGTTGATGAGATGGTGTGTTATCTGGAGCTGCTAAGCGCATGTGTGATTCACGGGTGAATTCGTTTTGTGACATATACAATAATGACAAATGAGCCCAAATCACTGTGTATAAAAGTCGATCCCTTAAGAACAGAACTGGTGGCCAGCAGAGGGTCTGTCACTTTCACAGATTGGGCCAGCTGGTGTTGAGCAACATGGCAGAGAGGAGGGGGAGTGAGGAGGTGGAAGGTGTTGGAGGGGAGGATTCTCGTGACACAACCTTTAAAGAGCCTGCCGTTTCATCATCGTGCATCACGGTGACTAGGATGTTCTGATGCACAGAGAAGAGTGTCTGAAGGACGGTGTGTTCCTGTACAGTTCTGCTCATTTACGGTCAGGAATTTGGAACCTGTGCACGCCTGTCACCTGTAACGTGTTTCACCTGCTCCCGTACCTTCTAGCTGACAGATGGTAAGTCCTTGGGATGGTATATAAAGAAAACTTAAAAGTGGGGGGAAAGTATTTTTATACCTCTGTGTCTGGAAAACCAAACGCTCCCTTGAGGAAGGCCATATACTCCCATGCAATGTACACAAAGCTCTCTGAGCGGCATGGCTGTGAAGGTCCATTGAAGTAATCGCCCTGCTTCCCTGTCTTTTGCTCCTTTACTGCTCACTTGCGAGTATCACCCTGACGTGCGGTTGGCCGGTGTGAAGCGTGTTACACGCTGCAAGCGGCCCCCGGCGCCCCGGACTTGACCTGGACTGCTGCCAAAGCCGTAACTGTAAAACTCGCTCATGTTTTTGGAGAGAGGGGAAGAAAAGGCAGCTGAAAGCAGAGTCAGCTGCTTGAAGATTTGCGAATGTTAAGGGGGGGCAGTGAGCATTAACTCTAGTCACGATTCTGACAAATGTTCCTCAAGGTGATGAACGCTATTTATTTATGCAAAAGACTTGTTCTGGATTAATGGCCATCAACTAGAGCAAAACATTAAAAAGAATAGAACATGGGTGTTCCGTAAGCGATTATGTGGCACCACATGGGAAATCCTGTTTGTCTCTCCACTCAAAATGGCCACCAGCAAAATTAACCGAAGGCTGGTGAAAACAAAAAACAAACAAATCTTCCAAACTCTTACTGAGGAACTGAGGTAGCAAAGACGTCAGATGGCATTTCTCTGACGGGGGCAGGTGACCGGCTTGCCTTTAGCCCTTTCTACGAGGTGAGTGCGTGCCTCTAGCGTCTCTGGAGGTGTGCAGGTGCACCTCCCTGTTATCTCACATTAGATCTGAGGTGGTAAACTGTCAGCTGCAGACCCAGTTCCGTGCTGATAACAGCGTGGAAACACAGGGTGGTGTGCATTTCTGCGGTGAGGCGAGCGACTGGCTGCATTTGGAGGCGCCGCCAACTGCGAGGGACCTTTTCTACCCATTTTTTTTTTTCCTGCTAGCATGTGCTGTCGCCTCTGCTCCGAGTGTTTCGCTCATCCAGCAAACCGCAGGCGGTGCGTAGATGGTAGACGATGTTCTGAAAGCCGTGGGAACAAGCTACCTTCAACACGCTGCACTCATCATGCTTATTCAATTAGGGATAATTAAATTTGTGTAAACCGTGGAACATTCTCTATGTAGGTATTCCATCTTTTAGTGTGTATTCTCTACATATGAAATATGTTTTTTTTTTTTTTCGGTTTGTAATCTGTTCTGGCTTTGTTGAGCAACTGACTGTTAAGCCTGTAAGTCTATAAACTCTACAGAATTGACTGTAAAGCTTGTGCCACGCCGCTGTTATAATCTGTAGGTGGAAAAGAAGGGAAGTCTGAGGAAGAGCCAGTATGTGATGGATGAACTGTCACTGCAGTACATTCACTGGAGCAAAGCAATGAGACAGCTTCCTTCATTTCGCATGACTGTAAGCGGCACAACATCCAGCTCTGCGAGCTTAAACTCCAGGGTAGTCTGAAACATGCAGGAATGTGGTGGCTAACCCTCTTCCCTCCCAGGGAGTTTCATGTATTTGAGGGGGGTGAGGTGGATGATGGGCGTGTCGTGTGGGGGCGGAGCCTCGTAGGAGGAATCGTATGCAGTGAGCAGAGTGGGAGACACAGCTGGGGATTAACACAGGGCATGTTAAAGTGCAGCCATGTGTTTGATGTCTGACCTCAGGCTGTGCCGGGGTGCGCTGACTTTGGAAAGAAAGGGATAAAATGCTTTTTCAAGCCTCATCCATCTGGATCATGGTAGCTAATTCTAATAACGTGCACAGTACCCATCGCCATACTTCCTAAGGTTTCCTGTTAGGTCAGAGTCTGCCTGAATTGGTAGAGCTTCTGACCTGTACGTCGGTTTGCATTGGTGATCATCACTACTTGGGGGAGGGGGCAGATTATTCGCCAGGCAGTCGGGGAATAGGAAAGAGGTCGCGAGGCCCCGGCCCTTTGGAGTAGAGGGAGCGATGGCCAGTCTGTGTGCTCTAGGATGCAGAGAAGGATGAGTGATTCGTACAGGATGGGGCATCGTCGTTGGGGCAGGAGCTTGGTGATGAGATGTGTGCCACTCTTCAGTGGACTGTATGTCGGGAGACCATTCTGCTGCCTGGGTGATACAAATTTCTAAGTAAGTCGTATAGTAATAAGATCCTTTTGGATAAAAAAAACACTAGTTAAGAATCCAGCTAAGATGGAATAAGACGTACACTGTCTCTGTGCTTTAATAACACCGTGTGCTTGGACAATGACTCTGCCCTCTTTCAGTGCAAAAGCAGTATCTCAATCTGGGCTCTTTCTCAGAATGGAAAAACATAAATGTCCTGTTCACTGTGTAGAAAGATCTTTAGACACAGAAGTGTTATTCAGACTATCGAGAGACCATTTAAGGATACGGTTGAAATATAATGGTTCTATTACTTATATGTGAGATTTTGTTTGCTCTAGTGCTGTCACTCGTCCGATTCATTCATTTGCCCCTCTGTATTTTTACCGTCTGCCCAGGTGAGGGTCATGGTATGAGGGTGATTTAAAAACCTAGGCGAGTGGTGTCAGAGTTTATCGATCCCATAGACCCCATCAGGCCAAGCATTTGAAAACAGCCTAACACTGATAATCACTAGGGCTGGGTAAAAAATATCGATTCTCTGATTCTAATCGATCTTCAGTTTAACGCAACGATATGGATGCTTAATGCGCGTGCTTCACGTAAGAGGATATGAATATTCGTCCTGAAGGTGTCACCATGACTTCTTGTTACAGTGTTCATTTAAAATAAAAGTTGTTTAAAATAAACAACTGTGTGCACCCTATTATTAATGTAGATGTGTATTTCAGTAATAAACTTAAGTAGGCGAGTTTCAGTTACCAACATTTATATCAAAATATGAATCCCATGTCTGCCAAACTAACATTTTAAATGAAATATTGATAGCTAAACGATATCGAATCGAATCGAAACCATAAAAATAAGAATCGAATCGCCGAATTGGTCACAATACCCAGCCCTAATAATCACTATCTGTATATCTATCGATCAGTTGCACTCTACAATTAACTGCATCATAATAATGGAAGACTATTTAAGAATAGGATATAAAAATACATATTAAACTGAACAAAAGCCAAAAGACATAAATGAATAACTCCCTGGTAGCTCTCATAGGGATGTAATACAAAATCGATTCCTTTAGAGCGTTGAACTTGAGGGGTTGGCTTTTTCCGATTGCCTGGTATTTTGAAGTGTCTCATCCCAGCTGTCTCCATCCACCCATCCATCCATCTTTCTAAAGGTGTGTCCTTGTCAGGGACGCAGAGAAATGCCTTAATTATGAATGAAAATGTTTTTATGTGGCCTGGCTCAGCTTTAACTCACCATATGTCTATTTTTGTTTGCCCCCCCCCCTCGCTCCCTTAAAGGACTGTACAGTGACTTTGTGTAAAAATCATTTTGTGGAACTTGGACCAGGCAAGGGATCCATATTTCGAGGGGCCCCGACCCCCTGTACGCAGCCTTTAGTCCAGCTGTGCCATAAAGTTAATGTAATGGAATGCAGTGTGGGTTTATTTCAGACTGAGAAACCGACCTGCACTTTGGTCAGATGTCTTCCGTTCCAGCTCAGTGTTGCCCATTAAACCAAATGCCCTCCAGTTTTCTAACTGTTGGAGGTTGGAGTTCTGCAAAGTAATTTTCCGGCTAGAAGGACATCCATCTTAAAACAAAAATGATATATATAAAGCTGAGTAACAACCATGTAATGCAACCTCGCTTCAGCCTCCTCCTCGGATGCAGTCACTCCATTGCAGACAGCAGATCTCAGACAGCCTGCTCCCATTTCTCAGGAAAGCAGGAAACTCCCGTGTCGCCTGGACTTACTGGAATGGGTCAGTGCCTCTAGCAGGAAGAGCTCATTACACACCTACCTATAAGGGCACATCCTGGTGTGCGTGCGCTCTTCCCCTGAGGCCACGCTGCGCGGGGGTGCTGCCTGAACTCGGAGAATTATGGGGAAAGGTACTGCCCGGGGGAGCAGCTCCGCTCTCCGTGTGAGAGGAGGCGCCAAAGCCGCGGCAGACACGGAACTCTCGACAAATCTGCGTGTTCCGGAGCATTCCATAATTCATTTGGAGAGTTCATAATTCATCGTTGTCTTCCGTTTCATCTTCCTGTTAATGTTTGCTCTTGAGGTCTTCCTCCGCCCAGAGACTTGTTTCATACTGATTTTCTGACATCTAAATTATGTTTCTCCCCTTAATTTTTTTACATATCCAGCTTGCCTTTACAGTCATAATGTCTATATTTATTTATTTTTTCTCTCCTTCTTGAATCTTTTTGTCTTTTTACTTGTGTTTTTGAATTGTGAAATGTAACACACTTCAGTGAATTATTCTTATGCCCCAACTATTGATACATATGATGAAGTACACCCAGGACACTGGACATCATTCCAGCCTCCTGGTATTTTCCTGCTTGATATTCTTTCAGTGTCTGTATTGTGTTTCTGCTTGGAAAATTGCTTCATCTTCCACCTAATGTTGACACAGTGTTCTGAGGATTCCAGAATAGTTCTGTGTGTATGTATGTGCATGTATGTATGTATGTATAAGTATGCATGTGTGTGTGGACCAGCTCTGGAAAAAATTAAGAGACCATAGCAATATTTTCAGTTTTACTCATTTCACAATTAGAGGGTATGCGCCTGTGTAAAATTTACATTTTATTCCAGCCTAGCTCCTGCTTCTCATTAATGAAGGGCTCATTAATGAAACTGTCCTAGCAGTGCTCTTCACACCTGCATTTAATGTTTCCCATTCTTTTTGAAGATCACTTGAGGTCATCCTATGATTTATGAGGCACTGCTGGATAAGTTGAGTCATCTCTGGCATTAGAATGTTACTTCTGCCCTCCACCTGGTTGGTTTTTGGTCATTGCGAGTGTCTTCTGCTTCACCTTGTTCTTGTGTACTGATGTCTTAGAAAACCTTGAACCTGGAAGCAGTCTGCCTCACAGTGTAGACTAATGCCGGCAGAACCAGATTAAACCAGGATTTAAAAATGCAGATTTTTACAAAAATATAGTGGTCTATTAATATTTTCCAGAGCTGTATATAAAATCTGTGTTGGAATTGTTTTGAATTGCAACTCATAACACTAAAATCAAATTCAATATATTATCCTTTATTCAAACATTTTTATAAGTAAAAAGTATCTTAATAGTAGTATTAATAATTTCCTAATATTATTAATGTAAAGAATTTAGATGTAAAGAACATGAAGTCCCTAGACAGATTTCTATACCATATGCTCTCTGTGTGTGGCCTACAATGCAGTCTGACATGTAGTGATCTGTGTGTAACTTTAGAAGGATACCTGAGGACACATCTTTGCCTTTTTCAGTGTCTGTCATGCCAACAGCATCAGTGATGTTAAATCCAGAAGCAGGATTATAAATATTTCATTATGAAGTTCATGGAGACAGTTGTAAGATATGGAGAAGGTGACTTCAATTTAATTGGAGATCGTCTATCGTGTGACTGGTATATGGTAGCAAAACATGGGGAATTTCTAGATCTGATTATTAATCAAATGTGAAGATGCCCATCTCTTTAGAAGTAGCTTTGAGTACATATGACGCCAAAGAATAGGCTGGGCTAGCTTCTCCTGCAAGATCGCCTGCCTGGCAATTTAATGAACAGATAAAGTGCAGCGAGGATTTTCACGCAGCGTGAAGCGATTCCCTCAGTGCTGAGAAATTATCAACAAACAAGATTGTGCTCTTGATCATAGCTGTTCAGCAGATGCTGGCGCTCGTGTGAATCAAGGTGTGACGTTCCTCAGAGGAACTCCATTGTCACAGGCCACCTGATGTCACAATTCACATGCCATATAAAGATCCATTGTTCACATTTCACGTAATTGAGTTTCATATAAGCTGTACATGATACAAATATATTGCAGCTTATCACTTACAACAGCTAGGGAAAGCCTTCTGATTGCAGCCCTTGGTGTAGTAAGTGTGAATGGTGTGCTACTTTTGACTGTATAAGTTGTAAATCCTCTGCCGTGAGGATGGGTTGGGATTTAAACTCAATGTAATGTCAAGTTGAGCTCCGTGCACAAGCGTTATCCTTGGTGAGGATTAGGTGAAGTGAGTTATTGGTGGATATTTTAAAACTCAGTTGTCATGCTTGAATCACCAGTCAAGCTTCCATGTACATAAACCCTAAATGCTTTAATATGTTGGATGAAAAATTTTGTTTTCATAAATTTTACAAAACATCTTATTCCATACTTATATAGCAGGTAAAGAAAACAGATATCATAACAATGCACTCTAGAAGTTATCCATTTTCTGTAACCAGTTATCCTATTCAAGGTCGCAGGGGGTCCAGAGCCTATGGGTGCAACATAGGGAACAACCCAGGATGGGGCACCAACCCATCACAGGGCCCACACACACCTATGGGCAATTTGGTACCTCCAATTAACCTCAGCATCTTTTGGGATTTGTCAGGGAAAACTGAAGTACTTGGAGAAAATCCCATGGCAACATGGAGAGATCTTGCAAGCTCCACACACACAGAGCCAAGGCAGAGACTTGAACCCTGGTCCCAGAGGTGTGAGGCAACAGTGCTAACCGCTGCCCCAGTATGGCACCCCTGCAAGAGCTGTCATTCATTGTGTTTTTATTTATTTAGCAGGCGCCTTTATCCAAAGCAACGTACAGTTGGGAAACCAGGGTCAGTTCCTGGAGCATTTGGGGTTAGGGGCCTTGCTTTCTCTGGTTTGAATCCCATGGTCAGCAGAGACATTTCGATCACAGCTTAACCAACGGAGCCATACCTCCCCAACAGCAGTGTGTCTCCACTTGGTTTGGACCCGAGGACTTTTCATGTGTGAGGTGAATGTGATAAGCACTAGTGTGTATCCCTATTTGACATCTGTCAACATCCAGCAGGCCTCTTTCAAGCTTATTGGTATATTTCTGCCTGGATGGACAACTGTCAGTTGCGTTTTGGCACCTAGAAACATGCACTTCCCCGTCAGGGCCATCTATGCTTAGCAGAAGAGCTGTATTGATTTTGAGTGTCTCATCTGATTAAATGAACAGTGATTCCCAAAAAGAAATAATTAAATGAATAAATAAATACAGCCTGGGTGGTGTCAGGTGTGGCAGACAGTTTGATGAAGGGGTGAAAAAGAGTTTTTTTCCCCAGAGTATAGAAGGTGAAAGGTGATATTTTCTGAAGACAGCACATATTGCGTGGAGAGATGATAACCAGGGCCGCGTGAAGGTGAAGCTGTCAAATGAAACCCAACACGGCATCTTATAAACTCTGTACGTAAGTCTCAAGTTAACTTGAGATGCAAAGAACAACTAAATTTAGATGGAACATTGTTGTGTGTTGAACAAATGAGTGTAATATGTGTTTAAAATATTTTTAATGCAGAAAATGCATATAGCACATGTAAAATACCATTTTTCAAAATGCTATGTTTAAATTTTAAGTGTGTGATTTACCTTGGCCCCTTAACATGGCCCTGTGGCCCTCTGCTAGATAACAGGTTGGAGGGTGGATTGATGCATGACATCATCATGGCACTTTTTGTGGTGAGGGTCACAGTGGCACCATGCCGAGCATGTCAGGTGAGGCCATTCTCCCTGAGGCCACACAGTCACACTTGTTCTGGGGGGATCTGCAGATGTTCCCAAGTCTGCTGGGAGATATTAACACTTGGGTCTCTCCTGGGACTTGCTTGAAGCAGCTCTCTTGGGAGCTGACCAGGTGGCATGCTTGTGAGATGCCCGAGCCAGCTGACTCCTGTCTATCTCTTTGAGCATCCTGTCAGCCCTCCTCCCCCTGCTGTAGGGCGCGAGACCAGCTGACCCTGCAGACAAGCCTTATTTCAACCCCCTTTTCCATTATTACCCACTGTTCAGGGCCATAGGTGAAGATTAGGACATAGATTGACCGATAATCCGTGAGTCTCGCCTATCAACTAGGTTCACACTTCAGCACTACAGACTTGTTAATCTCACATTCCCTCGTACCATCACTCAGGAGTAAGATCCTGATGTGCTTAAACTCCTTCACAAAGGACAGAATCTCCCCCCTCAAGAATTCAGAGCAATCCACTCTACTGAGGGAGCACCATCAGCTGATTCTCCTCCCCACAGCATCTCAATTGGCATCAAACTGCTGAAGTTGTGTTGGAGGTCCAGTTCAGAAGTCAAAAGAACAACATTATCTGAAGATAGCAGGAATACCCTGCCCCCGCCCCATACCAGATGCCGTTCCAGCCAAGATCACAGCTCAGTGTCATCAAGTGGGCCTTATTGTCACACCATCCAGTCACAGACAGGATGGATGATTTAATTAATGCATTTTCAGGTAGTTTTAAAATGCGTATCAGTTTTTTTTTTCCTTATCTGAGGCAAAAAAAAAAAATTTTCTTCTCAAGAAAATTGAGTAAACAGACTTTCCTGTTACTAATATGTAACAATTAGATTTATTTAGGATTTATTTTTTGTGGGAGTCTGCATCTGTCCTGTAAATGATTTTAATTAATACTCCCATAAATTTGAACTAAAATTTGTGGAATCTGGCTTCTCTTTGGAGACTTTGTTGGAAACCACTTGTTCTGCCAGTTTTTTTTCTTTTTTATAAGCGTACTTCTGCATGGACTTATCACCGACTCGGGTTTAATGGTGAAGTGAGTGTAGCGGGAAAAAAATAAAGAAATTAAAACTTAGTTTATTTACAAAGCATTTAATATAGAGTACGCTGACACGTCCATGTGGCTTCCAGGTGCACTTTTTCACTATTTATAAATGATTTATTGGAAAATCACAACGACCCTTCTAACCTGAGGACCGTCAGCTCACGGTAAAATCTCACCAGCCTTCTGATACATCGCGAGTTCTTTAATTTGTGACTGAGTGGCATTGTTCTGGAGAGTTCGAGGAAATGGCCATTACTTCTGGGTGATGTTACTGGATGAAACCACACATCTCTGAACAGAAACATAACCTATAGCTGTTGCATTTCCCCAGTCAGTTTGGAAAGAGTGTCATTATTTTCTGGGAAATGGCAGTGAATCATGTTTCTGTGCAGTTTCCAGACAGCTTGACCATAATTTTTAACGTATTGTAAAGCAGGGGAACATCGGTGTAAATTCACAATTTATATCATAATTATCAGGAAGTTTACACCGCGGTCAGCCACAGCCACTGATATTTAACAATTAATAATACAAAATGACATACAATCACGGGGAAACTTCAGTTATACACCGATCTGGGCGCCAAAGCTGTTTTTAGTTATTAGGCTAATATACACGCTGAGTCATTGCATTATGTCCCAATGATTAATCTGGAAAATATTTGGCGAATTTAAATATTTCTGATGTAAACATTAGAACCAAGTATACTTTTTGAACTTCTGAGTTTCACTCCCAATTTTGCAATTATTTTGAAGTCAGGCTTGGCTTTTCCTCGATATTTTCAATACACGACTACATTTTTTGGTTAAATTAAGCGCCTATATGGCGATTTCGTTTCTTTTTTCGACAAAATTCCGACTTAAGTTTGTTACAATAATAGTAAGATGTCAAGGCTTAGCCAGACAATAAAATAACTTAAAATTATTCAAGCGTTATTATAGTGAGCATTTGGTAATAATTTTATCAGCCACCATTATGATCTTAAAATGTCAAGCCGAGTGCAAGTGCTAAATCAACGCATTAATCTCTAGATATAATATAATAATCCAAAGGCTGGAAATAAACGGCAAAACTAAAAGAAGACAGCAAAGCTGTACAGTATCCCGCACGTATTTCCCAGTGGATTTCATTTATGCTTAAGACTTTGCCGTGTGAGCTTTTACTTTCTGGTTTGTAAAAATGTCAAAACCGTCCTTCATATGCAAGTTTTAATCGTACGTTCTTTGATATGACCTAAGCACTGCTTATAGAAGGATCTCCTTTTGTCTGCACATTTAAGTCCCTCTGGAAGGATTTACATTCACTATGTAGGTGAGCCCAGAATAGCGTCTTGTAGGCCTACTTCTTATCCACCGCAATATCCAATAAACTATCGAATTAACATATCCTGCGAATATATACGGCAGTTCAAAAAGGTTAACACCGCTTGTCATTTTAATATATTATCAAGTCTTATTTTCGGGTTTTACAAATTTGTCATAGCAAAGGTGTTTCGATTGCATTGCAAGTGATTCTGAGATGCATTAAATATGGGCTGCAGTGTGTAGCGCACCTGAAATCAGAAGCACATTGTTGCGTTCAGATACGAATGAGATTTTTTTTCACGGTTTTCTGTTGAATACTATTAAGTTCAAGATGTTATTTAAGAATGAATTAAACCTAGTTTGACCCTTTCACAATAAACCAATGTAGTTCGAGTTACCTTTTTCAGGTGCTAATGCTACCTATGTGTAGGCTATATGAAAGAACATCTTTTAAATTACGTTTTTTCCCGATTGCAGCAAAATATAAATTTTCTTTAACTTTAAAGATGTGGAAATCGTATGTGTACTTTATAGATTGCTTAGGGCGATTTAAACACCCCGCTTTATATGATATAATGATAGAACTGTTACTTCATTGAAATTATATGGTCGGCTACTGTTTTACTTTTAATTTTGAATCTCTCAAGTGTTTTTATTTTATTACAAGAGTCTAACTTTCAAATGAACTGTAAAACCCGACAAATTGAAATGTTGTCCCATTATTTTTTCCTTCAATTGTCGGACTTTGTCCTGCGTATTTCATTTTCTTATGTTACCCACTATATACGTTCATTTTCTATAAAAATGTAATAGTCGTCCAGGCCTATATGTGAATTATGTAATATAATAGGCTACCTGGGCTTTTTGCATAGCCTGTCCACGTTTCAGTCATATTCTGATTGTCACCAGCATGCTAGTTTTGGGGGAAATGTAATTGTTATTCAGACAGTGTTTACCTTGATGAAATATTAATATGTATATAGGAATCTTTCTAAACACGTACATTGGAATATATCTTTGGAGTTTTGGCCATTCTTTTCAAAATAACGAACAATAACAAACAAAAATGTGTATAAGGAGGATGGAATGAGTGCTATATATATTCATATATATGTCGCATTCAGTATTTATGTTAGATATGCAAATGAAACAAATTTAGGGGTGTGGATGCATAGTTTAGAAAATACAGGGCTAGCAGAGTACAGTCTGAAGATAAACGTCCATAATCCCATGATTTGTGTTCCGCTAATGTTTAATCCATTGATTATTGGATTTCTGAACTGCATGATCGCGGTGCACTTTGGCTGTATTCTATTGTCTTATATAAACAGGAGAATGGGTTAGTGAGTTATTGGCATTCCATGCACTTAATGATATTTGTGTATCAAACCAAATACTTTTTTATAACCTGTCTCTTTTGAGTTCTTGTTTAAATTGAGATGAGAGGCAGTTATGAAGACATGGGCGAGCAGGTCTTCATCATGCGTCGTCTTTAAGAGACGGTGGATAGAACACGGGATAGCTTTGGGAGGAGGGTGAATTCTGAAATAACTTGTATTAAAAAGAAGCAAAAGAAGTATGAGCGTTTGTTTTGATTGGACGATGAGGGTGTCAGATAGGGCGCGTCTGCGTCGCAATTGGCTGACATTAAGTTTTATTAAAAGCGGAGCAGTTCCGATTGGAGCCGAATCAGGAAGAAGGTCTCGAGCTGCCTGCTGTGCTTCTCGGCTGCACGCAACTTTCGGCTTAATATTGACATAAAACGTATCAATTCAGCCGCCTCGCCAAGTTTTTCCTCCTTGATGGACGGAGTAAGTTGCACGTTTTGAAAATCGCCTATTTGAAATCATGGATCCGGGCAGCGCTCGTTATGTAGCACAGGAAATTCCGATGTTCAAGGGGAATGCAAAATATTTTTTTCGGAAGGTAGCTAACGTCTTAGCTTAGCTAGCCAGTGGATATGAAACGGGCAAGTCGCTTGTGAGATTTAATGGAGACAGCAACATGATTAAAGCAGATGCACAGATGTATCTCGTCTTTGAGGTCTCGAATGCGTGGCCAACCATCGTGTCTCGTGTTGCATGATTTTTAGTCGCTCGTGATTAAATATAAAGGCTGCAACCTCGCCAATACAGCGCATGAATATTATCTTCAGCATGCTACTTCGGAAGTAGGTCACCGTTTTAACATGTCTTCTTGTCAGTTGTGAGATTTTTTTTCGACGCTAGTTAATGTCACGGTAAATCTGTTACGATGAAGAGTATCCCGTCAGCAGGTTTTATTCCCCGATGCGAACTTCCGCAGGTTGATTTTTTTAATTATTCCCTTGACGTGGGGGGAGGTAGTTGATGATCGCGATCGGGTTAGATCGATGCTTTTTTGACTTTTCAGTGTCATTGTCAGAAAGTAAAAGGCGCTGGATGATGCGTAACATTAATTCGCGGTAATGCATATCCACCTCAACGACGTGGATCGAGTTACTTTAAATATTTTATCTTGGTATAAGAGCTGCGCTTGCATCAGCTTGTGGCCGACTTTAGACTCAGGGAATGTTGCTCAGCAACATCGAAATGATGGGTAACTACCTCCCAGAACTGAAATCCTGCTACTTGAATGGGCAGTAAAAGGAAACGATATATGGGGATTATTGCATTGACAATACGAATGCAACTGATTTCTATAACTGTTAGTGGTGTGTTGTAAACGCACGTTCATGATCGTGATTTATTGTTTTTTTATTTCCTTACGTATGGGTATCCGTGTGCTTTGGGGTGAATTTAGAGTGATGTGTCGGGAACGAGCAGCCCTATATAGCAGTCTGTTCATGTACACAGGATCGTCTCCCAACCCCCCTCATCGCTGGGACTCGAGCCTCCCACCTACTGAGTAAAAGGACGACACTAAGTACATGCGTATTGCTGCTCAGAGGCGATTAGTTATTCATTCCAATGGTTTATCTGAAGGCGCAGAAATTGTCTAATCTGCTTGTTTCTGTAGCTAATGCATTCTTCGTTTTTTACGGGAAAATGTGCGGCACGCTGTTTTAGGTGTGTCACATTGTTATTAATTATGATGTTGCATTATTGTACTGGTTTTCTTATAACTTATTGTCGGACTGGTTTATTTTTATGTAATCGGGTGGGTAAAGGCGTTTAATCTATATTTGAACTGATCAATAAATATTATCCGCCAATTAAAATTAAACTTGTATGATTGTTCTTTACTTTTTTCGGCTTCAAAGAGTGAACAATGTAAAGTTGTTGAATTATTGGGAAAGTATTTTCTCTTAACGTTCGTCCCTTGTATTTTCCCTTGTTTTTGTTTTTATTCTTAAAAAGAGTCGCTGTTGTAGGAGGCATAGTGCTATACCTGTGGATGTCAGTAACCTATGCCCATATTGGTGATTATTATTATTTTATTGACGGAATAAATTAGGCGTTGATGATTCAGCGATTTGAAGCGGAAGTTTGTTTTGCCGTGTTATTTTTGTTACTCTCATTTAGAGATTTCGTTTTGGGAGGGTTTAAGTGGTTAAGTCCGATTTTTAAGATTATTACTTAAGTTCGTAAGTAAGATTCCACTGTTTTTTTTTTTTTTTTTGTAGTTTTTCATAGTTGCCACAAATTAAAGTGTGTTCAGTTAAATGGTATGTCAAATAGAATTTTGTCTTGTTGCGGTGAAACAGCTTGCTTTGGTATTTCCATATAGAAAGCACTACATTTGGCATGTCCTTCATTAATTACAAATGTGCCTTTACTTTTTGAATCTTGTTTTTCTGCTTCATTAAGCCAACATTTCTTAAAAAAAACAATGGGGCATTAAAATCTGACAAAATTCCACAATTTTCCAAGCCAAATATTGTTTGGCTGGTTACTTTTGTTGCATAATCCCTATGTGAATGAAAATCAAGAATATACATTCAGAATGAACTTTCAAAAGCAAATGTCTTAACTTCAGAAATATATTTTTCAACACTATTTAAGAATTGTTTGTTTATATTTTATCAAGGACGTGGTGACAATGGTTGATAGATAAAAATCCACATAGAAACAAGTTCACATTTCAGATTAAGTGAAGAATGGGTATGATTGAAACATTTCACATAACTTTCCAAATGAATAGCAGGGCAGTTCAGCTAGTAGGTTTGAATAGAAAATAAAAGGTAAAAACATTACAAGCAGTTAAGGTTACAGTCACGTCTGCTTTTCTATTGATGGGTGCGTGGGTGGGTGTGATTTAATTGTGGAGGTGATTCTGCTGTTGGTAGAAGATACTTAATCATTTTATGTAGATGTTCTCTGCTAGATAGTGTCATATAAAACCAGAATCTCCTGGTTTTTATTTCCGCGCTGCTTTCAGCTGGTGCGTATTGTAAATTATTTATTTACATAGTGGAGCGGTGAGAATTTTCCCTTCAGAAACCATGAATTGGGTTTGTTAAGGTATTTAAACTCCATTTTCCTCTTTCCCTTTTCAGTCATGATAGATTCTTTTTTTTTTTTCAAGCACCTCTTTAAGAAGTGTACCATTCAGGATCTGTCCGGGGCTCTGAAAGCGCAGTTGAGACATGTTACTGAGCAGTGTGTTTCGCTTCAGTCATTTTGAAGTTTGTCACCACTGGGGAGAGAGGGGGAGAGAGGGCGAGGGAGAGCAAGCGAGGGAGAGAGAGATTCTGTTCTGTAGTGGAGGTTTCGACACAGCTGGTGGCACCACTAGGTGCTTCCATGGCTGTTGGGTGGAAGTACTGAGTTTCTAAGCTTAGACATGGAAATTTCACTTCTAAATCACAATGTGTGGAATGAGCAAACGGAATGATCCGTATCTACGGTGACACTGTGCCTCTTGGTGCCCCTGTTTGTTGAGTATTGGTGTAGGCGCTGGTACCTTCCACAAATGCTAAGCTCGGATTGCAAATTCCACTCCAATCCAGTCCAGAAACCACAGTATATTTAATAAGCAATACTCTGATTCAATGGGAGTTGCTCAATTTAATTTAAGCAGACACCACAGTATACAGTAGACTTTATTTCCTCAATGCTGAATTATCTGTGCAGCTGTTTGCTGCCCTTGTAAAATGGGAATCAGGCAACTGGTCCCCCCCCCCTCCCCAGCAATGTGGTACTGATGACATAAGCACTGTTCCTGCAACTGTCCACTTGGCAATAAACTGATACCTCCGCTGAAAACAGCGATTCTTCCGGGAGTTTGAATTGTTCGAGTGGCCAAGTCCTGGTGGTTAGACGGAAGAGCCATACTTGTCCAGATGCTTATCGGGCTCTGCTGTAAACTTCTCTGGAAATGTGAGATGTTCAGGATAAGAGACATTTCCCTCGGAAGTCTTTTTTTTTTTTCCTTTTGTTAACGTGAAAGTTCTCATGGAAGTTTTGTGTGAGTCAGTTCTGCTAGCAGACCATATTTATCATGAACATTGTTATTATTCTTATCTATACTTTTTAGCTTAAAGCTCAGCATTGTGCTCAGTGACACAGTGCTTCTTCCACATATATGATTATATTTATCCACTGAAACTCAGTATGAAGCAAATTAGTGAACCAGTCACTGCAGGTGGAGTGTCATAGTGACTCTTTGGGATTCATTGTTCTCTCCCACCTTCAGGGATAGGGTTAGGGCTGTGTGAGTGTATAGGATTCTATGTTCTCCCCATGTTGTGTGGGTTTTCTCCAGATGCCCTGGTTTCAAAAGTCCAGGCTAGTTGGCGTCGTTAGATTGCACTTAGAGCATGATTGTGTGGGTGTGAGTGTACCTATGATGGACTTGCATCCTGACCAGGGTGTGTGGCTGTATCCTGTGCTGCCTGGACAGGCTCCAGATCCCTGTGATTCTGCCCAGGATAAGCAGTCAGAAGATGGATGGATGGATGGATGGATGGATGGATAACTCGTAGGTTTAAAAAAAGAAAAGCAAGTCACCTTTGTGCTGAATGTAAGCCCCTGGATTTTCATCTGCGGCAATTCTGATTCCATGCGGGCTCCACCCTCCCCGATTTGCCCACACCTTTCCCAGGGGCCCCGAGGACGGCGTGTGTTTTCCCGCAGGTCTGAGTCGTGCTTTTTCACACGTTCCCGAAGGCGGAGCTCTCTAGCGAGCCTCCACAGAAGGTCGGTAGCGGCGTCTCCCCACAGCAGCGTGGCCGAGGTGGCCCCGCGCCCAAATCGACGTCAGGTGTTTGCGGCGCTTTCCACCGCGGCCGAGGAGTGACGCTAGATGGAGGGATCCGCACGTGTGGGGGTGGGGGGGGCCGCGGTCACTTGCTGAGCTCGTAATTAGAACAAATCTGCATAATTTCATTTGGCTTTATCTCATAGAAACAGATGGGAGGAAATATGTGATGTACAGGTTTTTCTAGAAAAAATTCAGTTGGTTGGCCTGCACTCTTGAAGGGAGTGAATTGCGTGGCCGTCATGAAAATGCACTGGGAGCCTTGTATTTCATACAGGTCCATGACAGTGCTTGGATAGAGCACTGTGCCAGTGTTTTTTTTTTTGGGGGGGGGGGGGGGGGA
>JAODLC010000028.1:4209749-4220727 GCA_026781145.1 Hippopotamyrus pictus | reverse complement strand
ACACACACGCACATACACACACACACGCACATACACACACTCACACACACGCACACACACACTCACACACACGCACATACACACACACACTCACACACACGCACATACACACACACACTCACACACACGCACATACACACACACACACACACACTCACACACACGCACACACACACACACATACACACTCACACTCACACACACACACTCACACTGGCTGATGTCTGCTGGCGTTTTGTTTGTCTCCCAGGACGAAGGTACCCATTAATGAATCCGCATACTTTGTTAGTGTGTGTCTTGTGTGCTGGCAAGAATAGCTGTTCTAGGATCAGGATTTCAAGGTGCAATATGGTGACTTTGGATCAAAGTGGAGAGTCCCCCCCCCAGTTTGTGAAATGCACCTTGGCTAGTGGAGGCTGAACAGTACAAGCCTTTTCCCCTCATTTCTAAGTTGAATCATTTTTGACTGGAAATGTTATTTATGTTTAATAAGTCATTAAGGATTTTAAAAGTCTAATTTTGTTTCTTTTCCTTTTAAGAGAAAGGACAACTCCTGGATCCTCAGTTTTCAGTAGACTTTTGCTATTTAATCCAAGTTTTGGTCATTGTTGATTCAGTGTCTGCTTTGTGGTAGTTAGGAGCAAAGTCAAAGGAAGTGACCAGAAACGTTTAGAATGGGAGGGCCAGAAATGGCAGGGCCCCCTGGGCTGCCCCCCAGCCCCCAGAAGAGAAATTTGACCTGCCCCCTAAGAAACCCCACCCCCTTGTTAATTGACCAATGAGTGGGTGGTGTGAACACTTGCCCCGTCAGTACCCATGATTTGCCTTAGGCCTCGCAGGTAGAGTTAGGCTGAATTCTTCCTCCTCCAACCCCCAGCTCTGCCTTCAGATCAAACCAAAGGATGTCACTAAGTAGAATGCCAGATCTAACCCCCGTGCAACCCGCGCTTGTGCACGCTCACGCTCGCACACTCACACGAAGATGGGCACGCGCGCACACACACGCATGCACACACAGAGACACGCACACACACACAGAGGGACACACGTGCACGCACACACACTCACCACTGTCTACCACCACTACCCTTCCTTTCCATTGTTAGTTTGCACTAATTAATTTTTCTTAGAAGTTTTATTGATTGTGTTCTAGGCTTCATCCTCTACTAATATAATATGGAATAAAATACTATGTATTTATGTTTGTGTACTTATAGAACAGAAGGATGCCAAGTGGGTAGGGCGATGGGCTGGGCACTGGTGGACACACACACGCGCACAGTGACGTTGGCACGCATCATGGTGCCTCACACGGCCAGATCTCTCTAGCTCTACCCTCTCCGAGCACGTGGATCGCTCCATTTCTGTGAGACCTGCTGCACTTTATATAGCAGGTCTTCTGAATAACATGTTGTTTTTTGCCCCCCTCCCTCCCCCTCCCAAATCATTTGTCTTTTGAGAGCTTCTGCATTTTAGTGCATTTTCCATTTTTTTAATCCTCCAAAATGAAATTTAAGACAGTCATTCCTTAACTGCAGCTGCAGTTCTCTCTCTCTCTCTCTCTCTCTCTCTCTCTCTCTCTCTGTCCCTCCCCTTTCCTCTGGGAAAGAGTCCCATTGGTGTCGTATTTCAGCCTACGAGAGAAACAGCTGTGTCTAAAGCCATGTTTATTAAGGGGATAATAGCACAAATGGGCTGATTTTTTTAAAATTATTTTTTTAAGCACTGATCTTGCTAATTTCAGGGTTTCCCCAGATCTTTTGTGATGCTCCAAATGAGAGTTTTGATACCTCCAATTAATCTCCCCCCAATCCTGTGGTTCCGAGGGCTTTGGAGGCACGGAGCTAAGCGTTTCATATTTTCGTTGCAGAAGTGTGTTTGGGTGTAGAAAATGTATCCATGTTTTAAGGTAGATTATTTTTTTTTTGGTCATGATACCAAGCTCGTTGTTAAAATTTAATTCCTGTAATAGTGCTGACCCACTTTCTGTCACAATGTCAAATTGAAGTACCCATGAACTTTCAATTTTTAAAAATCATCATTATTTGGACCTATGGAACATAATTCCGCAGCACCATTTTACAGTGTTTAACATGCCTTCTAGCGGCATTGTGGGTGGCCGCAGTTTAAGATCCACTCACATTTATTGTGCTTTGTAACACACTTGCGGATCACCGGTGTGTTGAAGCACTGTGCAGCTGACAGAAGGCACACAGCTTCCAGACCAATAAATAGCCGCTCGGTAGAATCGATAGACAATCCTCATACACGCCAAGGGATCCTCTGTTCTCATGCCCGTTGGCGTGTGGGGGGCTGCGCATCGTGTCCAGCCGCATCCGGCGCAATTCAGACAGAGTCACGGGGTCGCCGTGACGATGCAAAGACCAGGATTCATTTTATTACAGACAAAATTGTAATAAAAACACGCTGAGACCGCTGCTGTCGTCCTATCAGCTGCATCCGGATGTCTTGAGAGGAAACTCCATTTCCTGTTTTTGTGATGTAAATTCTTAAATAAAAATTTAGAAATGAATAGCCCCTTTTCCCCCCATGTTAGGGCCCTTATTAATAGGACAGAGACGCATCTCTCCCACAGATACTGGCAGAACAATCCAGGCTAATTACCGAGCATGTCTGTTCTGGGACAAACGACAAGACAGCAGTGTTTGCTGGAAAATTTGGCACTAAAACAGCATAAATAAGTTGTGGTCATACACTCTTTGTAGTATATGTACAAAACTCTAATTTTCATACAAAACAGTTACACTCTATTAGCCCTGAAGCCTATTATCATTTGAAGTTGATTCAACAAAACGGATCCCTGTGCTTTTCTGACAGAAATTCCTGTCTGCTGATTTTTGTAATTTGCTTAGATTATGCTATTTTCTCACTTTTTTAAGAAGTTGTTGCCCAGCTTATTTTTGCACAAGCAAATTTGCAGGTAATGCAGTGAAAACAGTGTGGTCGTCATGGAAGCAGTTGCACCATTACAAATTTTTTTTGATTACCTAAGAGCCTGACTAGGTTTAACTGACATGTGATTATGTGCGTTTTTAAATATAACGCAGACGTGTGCAACATTCTCCTGCGTTTTCCGTGTCTTTCTCTCTGCCCATACACTTGGCACTTCTCGTTACAGAACCGCAGGTCCGAAACGCCATTCAACCACGACTACTGAGCCCGTCAGGCCCGATTCCCATGTGCCGTGCGACGCGTTCCGTGTGCCGTGGGTCATGCTCATATAATCACGAATAGTCCTATGAGTCAGCAGTTGTGAAGGTTTGTTTTTTTTAATGTACCTACATTTTCCCCCTTAATGAGATCTGAACAGCTTGATACCAATTGTGAGCTTAAACTGGTCTGAAATGAAATACCAAAAAACGGAAGAAATGATAGAAAATAAATTGACCCTAAATGTGTACAGGACACACTTTTAATTCCAAGTTTGTCTGAAATGAAATGTGTGTGTGTATATATATATAATCTCAACTCCTGAGCATGGAAGTACAGGGCATTCTTGGAAACAATAGACAGTTATAGCACAGCACATTTGTATTATTTAAAACAGACCTGTGTATTATAAAAAAATCTTTAAATGGAATAAATAATATATGAGTTTGAATTAAATTTTGTGGAGTGTTGTGTTTTCAAATCTTGTGCCGAGGTTAAGTTACAGTAGATGCTCAGCTTGTGTCATGTGGGTGTTTTGGAATGACTTACGGACTCGTGAGAAACAGCCATAAGATATATGCAGGTAAGTCTGTGCCCGGGAGGGAGTAAACAGATACCGCTACACAGGTACACGGATATCGGACAGACTTATTTTTGGAAGGATCTGCCAGACATTCGTTCTCAACGAACACTTCTGCAAAAGCATAGGAAACTCAGGTTGATTGTTGCCATGGTAAATCACACGTCGACTCTTAAACTGACGCTAAGCTCTGAGGCGATATGGATACGAATCCATATCAACAGTATCCCAGCATGACTGCATTTGAAAGCTCTCAGCAACGACACACTTGCATTTACCACTGGCCTCTTGCTTCCAATAAACAAAATGTCAAAATTTACTCACCACTACGGGGGTGTATTTCACTGTATATGTAAATATTTCTGGGACAAATTTCCTCCTGTGCCAGTTTGTGCTCTGACAGTGTTTGTTTCCCAACCTGGTCCTCGGGGATCCCCTGACGGTCCACAATTTTGCTCCTTACTGGGAGGGAGCAAACACATGGACTGTGTGTGGGTCCCTGAGGACCAGACTGGGACACTGCTTTATGACATGGGCTTTATAGTCACGAGACAAGTATATTCAGCGAAGAGCCATCGGAAGGAAAGTGAAGGGGGGTGGATTACTGGCTGGATATGGAGGTGTCATCCTCTGTTGTCCTGTCTGGGTTCAGTCAGCAGTCAGACAGACAATCTTTGATCAATGTCTGCCACTTCAGAGGAGGAATTCATCCTAGCACATGTCTACATCATATTTACTTACCGGGAGGCCTTGCCTGGATGTGTGTGGAAGGTCTAGACTATTTATATATCACCTCTTTTTACACATAATCTCAGTAGAATTCCTTTTTTAAAATTTTGCTTGTATGCTGCACTGCTACGCTAAGTCTTCTTGTACAGCTCTTCTGAGTTGCCCTAGCAAATTTCCGTTTGTGGCTCATGGTGACACCTTTGCCTCCCTTTGGGGTTTGAGCATGATGCTGGAATCAAGGTATGAGTTTGTTTTCCATGCATTCAGATGTCTTTTCCTCCTGGTATTCGGCTTTCCTCCAAGTTAGAGGACATGCTTGAAAAGTCGCCTACGGATCCCTGGCCTCCATTCTGCCTGGCCTGCCCTGCCCACCACCCAGATATTTACATTCGAGACCCCGTCATCTGTCCATCACATCTCACAGATTCGTATCCTGGTCAGGAGACCCGGTCGTGCAGTTATGAATTATACTTCAGCTCAAAATCAGTTTTTTGTTTTCTTTATCAGCATCTATGTTGTGCCTTGTAAAGAATGACATACGTGGAAGCAATAAAATAATTGGGACCCTCTAGAGCAGGGGTGGAGAATCTGTTCCATGCAGGGCCGGTGTGGGTGGAGGTGTCTAGGATGGCCTCTCATACTGGCTCTCACATGAAACAGGTTCCGCACCCCTTGCTATGGAGCAGTGTCTCCCAGTGTGGTCCTTGGGGACCCACAGCCAGTCCACATTTTTGCTCCCTTCCAGCTCCTAGTAAGGGAGCAAAAACATGGACCATCTGTGGGTCCCTGAGGACGGTATTGTGCTCTAGAGTAACTGTCCTTTTATGATAATTTGCAGTTCTGGTGAGCCAAATTAAGTATTTAGTCCCAGATGTTGTGACAGATCACGCTGGAGGTCTTTGAGTGTAATACAGCTCTGTGGCCACAAGGTGTCATGGTGATTCTACTTCCTGACTGGATTGGCACTATGCTTCAGGAGGCCCACTTTAGTGGGAGGGGTGAAGCTCACCGTAATCAAAACACATTTATAAGAGAGGGTTATAAATGTGGAAGTCATCAAGGATTACTTGTCATTTGATCAACTAGTGCTCTCAGAAGTAAAATTTTATGTTAGAAGTGATGTAGCTGTGTAGCAGGTAAAACTGAAAATACATTATTTTTGTGGCACTTGATTTTACAGCAAAGCAATACCTTTAGAGTTTTCTGTTTGTCTGACCCCACAAAGCACAGAGATATGTACACAAAGAAGCACAGGGATGTGCACACCAAGGGGCTGATATGCCGAAATGCATGTTGTGGGTGTGGAATGAATAGAATGTGCATACCCCACATGCACACACACAGAGCCAGAGACAAGATTCAAACTCCCCCCCCCCCCAACCCCCCGCTCATATGACAGGGTCGCTGTGTCATTATCCTTCCATGCGTTTTCTGTGCTTGCTTATATAGCACAGCAATGCAGGCTCAGCCTGGGACCTCTCCTCAGAAGCAGAGAGCACAAGGCAGGGCACGCGCTGGGCAGGATTCTGCTCTATCAAACACGCAATCATACTCTATGGGCAACTTAGAGATGTCACTTTGCATCACGGCGTGTTTTTGCACTGTGCGAGGACACTGCAGTAGCTGCAAAAAGTTCATGCAGCATAGGCAGGGTGCAGACACACACACACACACACAGCGGGGGTAGCCTTCAAAACCAAGATGTGAGGCAATAGTGTAATTATGTCAGAAATTTATTAAATGATTTGCTATTTGTGCCATGGCTGAAGATAGTTTATGCTTATACAGTGATTAATATTCAATTAATATCTCCAATGAATTTTCTAATGCCAAATTTAACAGTTAAAATTGGAAGAGAACCGCGGCGCATTACTCAATAAGCCCACCGGACCAGGATTACTAATGCATTAGCGTTTATGAGCGAAGGATTCAGCTTCAGCCAATAGGGGGCAATGTCATGTCACTGAAATCTCACAACTTCACCGTAAATCTTGAAAAAAATAACATTTACGCATTTGAAAAGAAAAAAAACATTTTTATCCTCTTTGGAAAATATTTTAAAACTGTACAAATTACATGCATAAAGAATGGTTCATTTTCTTTTGTGGAATTCTTTCTGCTGTAATCACAACCCCAGGTATTTTGCTTTTGACACCTTCATGCCTATCATTTTAATAAAAAATAAATCAGTTATAGTTTTTCCATTTTGTTTCCATAAATAGCTGTCACTGATCTACTACCTATGAAGTGTTTTCGAAGTCCATAGACCTGGGTTTCCATAGTATTTATTTTTTAATCAGATAGTCATATTGTAATAACCCACGCAACATAGCCAGACAGAATGGGGACTTTATTTGGGTTTTGGTTTTACGAATCAGAGGAGAGGAGCAAACACAAAAGACAGGCTTTTTGGCTTCAGCAAAGAGAAAATACGAGGGCTGCCCAGTCAGCTGATGGGGTCACAAGGTCTGGGCGTGTGGTTCGGTCTGTCTGACTGAGAGACAAACAGAAGCTTGTCTGTATTATTACAGGCTGGCCATGGGTGAATGAAGGGGCTTGTCATCCAATCAAAATATTCGCTAGTAGTTTGTCCATTGACATAAGCTGTTTCTCACACCGGCAAACATGCACGAGAATAAAAATGAACGAAATAAAGATAAGTACCTTAGGCAGGGAACTGCAGCAGCTAAGACTATCTCACCCCTTTACAAAACCTCTTGAATTTCATCTTATTTGGACAAAACAAATACTTGCGCATCCCACAGCATATCCCCATGGATGAATGCCTGTTTTTATCATGCATGTTAAGTAGAGGGGCTGGACAAAATGATGGAAACATCTTACAATGAATTAATATAAAAGACCTAATAAAGAGTAGAGCCATCATTTGCCTTCAGAACAATTTAAGTACATCTTGGAATGCTGCTGTTCATGTCCTGAACTGCAAGTACTGGCTTGTTGGACAATTCTTCAGGACGAAAGTCTCCAGTTCTTTGAAGAAGAGACGTTCAATAATGATTACATCTGGTGACTGGGGAGACCACGGATGGTGTTTGACCTCATCCTGGAGTTCAGGAAATCATTCTTGAATTGTTTAGCAGTGTGTAGCGAGGCATTATTATCTTGGAATATGGGAACATCATGTGGGAACAGTGCACCATAGGCTGTGGCTGGTGCCGGGAAATTGCCTTAATATTCCATGGCCATTATGTGACCAGACTTGAAGAAGTAGAGACTGCGCTGAGATGACTACCAATGCCCACACACATCCTGTGGATCCATCCAAAGAAATTAATAAAAAACTCACAGAGGCACTCCCACAAATTGAGAAATGAGTGAAACAAAACATTGTGTTGTGGTCTAATTTTTTTCCGTGGCTGTATATTTTATATGTTATATACATAAGGGGTCCCGTTTTCTACACCAGGTTAAGCTTTTTGTACACTGTCCTTAAGTGTGCTTAACTAGTGCTTAACTGCCCTACATTGCAGCTTGGTGAAGCTCACTTACATATGTGCTGATTCAGCTTCCAGATGTTTGGCACCTGTGCTTTTTAGTGTCCATCTGTCCCTCTCAGTGCGATTTGGACAGGTACGTCCATGCTGTTTGCTGCTTGCTGGTGTTTAATTCCGCCCCCCCTCCATGAATCGCTACCTTATCATTGTGGAGGGGTTTGCATACCTCAGTGATCCTGACTATGCTGTTGGGGGCAGTTGCCTCTGGTAGGGTCTCCCAAGGCATATTAGTCCTCAGGGGCGTAGCACCAAATACTGGGTCTCTCCCTTCCCCCCTACAACCCCCCCAAGCTAGCTTACATTACTGCAACATTTACTGTTTGGCACTTAAGGTTCACCCTGTTTTCAGAAAGAAACTCGTCAGCAGTTGCCTGCCTCTTAAGCTTTATCTCTCTCGCCCTCTGCTCTCCTTGCGCTTCCAGATTTTAGTTTTGGTTTCATTTTATATTCAGAATTGGCGAAAGGCAAAGACTACATAGTGCATATGTTGTTTACATGATAGATTTGCGCATTAGAGGATCAAACTACTACTACTTTAGAGGTGGGGGAGGGGGACAAGGAGAGAAGAGGGGTGTGGGGGCAGGAAGCAGGTAGACAAGCAGATCTTATTACAGGAATGATAATTTACATGATAACAGAAAGTATTAAACTTAGAAACCAGAATCTAATTATTATTAAGGCTTTTGGAGCCCCCCCCCTCCTCCAGGTAGGGCCCTGGTTAGTCAGGTCCACAATTACCCGCAGTCTGACACCCTTTTGGTCCTAGATGAGCAACCAGAAAAAAAGTATGATTCAGAAAACCTCCATGAAGAAAGAGATCAAGGATGATGTGACCCCAGGACCTAGGGGAGGAGCTCGAGGGCGAACGCCTGGTGGCCGGGTCTCTACCCATGGGGCTCAGCTAGGCATAGCCTGAAAGGAGAATATTGGTCCACCCTCCTGTGGGCCCACTACCTGCAGCTGGGGCTGCAGTGGTGCAATTTATCTTGGGTGGCAGTCAAAGGCAGGGGCTATGGCGGACCAATCATCAGCTACCAAAACTGGCTTTAGGCACGTGGAATCTCTGGGGGGAAAGGGGCCTAAGCTGGTGCAGAAGGTAGAGAGATACTGACTGGATGTAGTCAGGCTCACCTCAATGCAGGGCTCGGGCCGGAACCAAACTCCTGGAGCGGGGATGGAGTCCATTCCACTCTGGAGTTTCCCTTGGTGTGAGGCGCTGGGCAGGTGTGGGGAGACTTATAGCCCCCCAGTTTGGTGCCAGTACGTTGGAGTTTACCTTGGTGTATGAGATGGTCGCGTCCTTTTGACTTCAAATTGGGGAATTAGCTCTGACTGTTGTCTGAGTGTACACAGCTCAGAGTATCGGCCTTCTTGGAAACCTTTGCTTGGGTGCTGGATGGCGCCCCCTCTGGGGACTCCATTGTTCTGTAACTGTAAGGTTATGTTTGGGAGGAACAGCCTGTCCAATTTGAACCCAAGCGGTGCTCTGTCATTGGACTTCTGTGCTAACCACAGTTTGTCCATAATGTTCAAGCATAAGGGTGTTCAGAAGTGCACCTGGCACCAGAGCACCCTCGGCTGCAGCTCGATTATTGGATGATTGGTTGGGCTGTCTTGGCGGACATGCATGGAGGTTGGGGACAGTACCTTAGGATTGGCAGACTGGGGTGGTGGTCACAATTTTTCAGAAATGGGACTGGAGGATGTGTTCCAACTTCAGGGGGATCACACTCCTCAGCCTCCCTGGGAAGGTCTATGCCAGAGTACTGGAGTGGAGGGTCCGTCTGTTGCACAAACCTCAGATACAGGAGCAACAATGCAGATTCCGTCCTCTGGTTGTACCAGCTCGTCACCTTCACAAGGATACTGGAGGGTTCATGGGAGTTTGCCCCAACAGTCTACATGTGTTTTGTGGACCTGGAAAGGCAAATGATCGTGTCCCTTGGGGGGTCCTTTGGGGGGTGGTTCAGGAGTACAGGGTACAGGGCCCGTTGTTGCGGGCCATCAGGTCCCTGTCCCTGTATAAACAGAGTAAGAGCCTGGTTCACATTGCCAGCAGTAAGTCAGACTCTTTCTCGGTGGGTGTTGGACTCCGTCAGGGCTGCCCATTGTCACCAAGTCTGTTCATAACTTTTATGGACAGAATTTCTAGGCACAACTGAGGAGTGGAGTGGTGAGATTCGAAAGCCTCAGAATCACATCTTTGGTTTTTGCAGATGAAGTGGTCCTGTTGGCTTCATCGGGCTGTGGCCTGCAGCATGCACTGGAGTGGTTAGTGTTTCCTCTGCAGGGTGTCTGGGCTCAGCTTTAGGGATGGGGTGAGGAGCTTGGACATTCGGGAGGGGCTCAAAGTAGAGCTGCTGCCCCACCACATCGAAAGCAAGCAGTTGAGGTGACTCAGGCATCTATCTAGGATATCTCCTGGACGGCTCCCTGGGGAGGTGTTTTGGGGATGTCCACCTGGGAGGAGACCCGGGGGCAGACCCAGGATGGAGGAATTACATCTGTAGGCTGGCCTGGGAATGCCTTGGTACTTGCCCGGAGGAGGTGGCCAAAAAGAGGGAGGTCTGTGCATCCCAGGTTAGACTGCTGCCCCTGAAGTCCGACCCCAGATAAGCCATAGATGGATGAATGGATGGATGGACGGTCATATGTCGTCATGATTTTTAAGACCATCTTAGGAACTCCTTTACTTGCCTCGTTTCTTTGAAAATGCAAATATCAAAATATGGTTGTCACCTTTTTTTGTAACTGACCATTAAATGGCACTCAGCTCACCATTGTAACTATGTTTGTAATTGTGATTTAGTTTCTTCAGTGTTACAGTCCTATCAGGGCCAGACTGGCAACAAACAGCAGCCAGGGAATTTGCCAGGGTATATTTTGTCACTGACCGCGGGTCTCCCTGGTACAGTATATTGTCACTGTCTGGGGAGTCCCCCTGGTATATTTTTCTGATTGTGGTGAACTAAATGGCTCTATA
>JAODLC010000028.1:4190020-4207506 GCA_026781145.1 Hippopotamyrus pictus | reverse complement strand
ATGTGTATATATATATGTATGTATATATATATATGTAATTGGTGTTCAAAGTATTGATTGACAGGCCAGTATTTCTCAGATAGAAGCCAACCAGGACTTTAGGCACCGATTATTCAGAAATGCTTATTGCGGTTTGTTTGGATGTGCTGGTCGGAGAACATTGTACCCATCATTTCATTCAGTGCCAGACTTGTATCTTTGTGACACAATGTGTTCTGGGAAAATAGTCCCATTCTGTATTGTTGCTGTTGAGGTGTGGTATGAGTGTTTGGTGGGGAGGGGGGCAAACGTCTTTAGAATAAGCGGAAACTATGAATATTTATGCGGTTATGGAGCAGAAAGATCAGCCTGTGAGTTTTAAATGTCACAGTTACACATTTGGATCTCGAGTGGGCTGATGTGTGTGTATGAGTGTGTGTATGTGACTCAGTTGTGAACCTACACAACCTGGTTTTTGTATGAACCTGTATTTTGTATTTGTAAGGGTGTGCAGAATCCTAAGCTGAGGCATGGATGCAGTAGCCTCAGCCAAACAAACACTATTTTTTAAAAGATCTTTTGTTGTGGCTTTTATCTTTTCACTGACCCCATTATTCATCTGTCCCTCATTCATCCATCCAGAGATTTCTTGGAATCGCAGCTGATTCGATGGCTGCACATTGGGCAGCTGCTCAGCTCCATTTTCCCAGCGCTGTGGGCGTAGGTGTTTCCCATAACCTGACATCACGCGAGGTGATCCAATCCATCCTAGTGGGGGGGGGGAAAAATCACGTTTTTAATTATAGCAAGAAATGGCAAGAGGATAACATTGCAATGAGAAAAAAAAAACAGTGAAAGCTGGAAAAATCTAAATACCATGGCCAGTTAGTAACCTGACTTAATCTGGCTTTAAAAAATGGCAATTTTCTTTTTCCAGCTCCAAAAAGGCTTTTTCCAATTACTGGCCACCTTCACAAAAAGACAGTATTTCTGCATTGGATCCTTAAACATTCACTTAATTGGAACAATTTATTGCATTAAGCTTCACAGATCTTCAAGATGTCACAGTTCACAGAGATAGGTGGGCTGCGGACCTTCAGGCTCATGCTAACTCATTTCTTAGATAACTTTTTTTGTATGGTGGGGATCAGTGCCAGGGCTCTGATAAATTTTGTGTGGGGCACTTAGAACCTCAAAAGGGGGGGCACTTCCAATTATTTGGGCAAAAGGCGGCAGCAGGTATTCAGGCACCCCCCCAACCCACCCCACACCTGCCTAGAATAGGCTCCAGGTACACCACAGCCCTGTGCTAGGTAAGTGCTGGGGAGATGGATGCATCGATGATCATGAAAACCATAATTAGAAACAGCATCACTTCTATTCACCATGGAATTTCCTGGTGTTCGTCTCACACAGAGAGAAATGCATAAATACTGCACTGGTGTACATAACTTTGTCAAGTTGAAAAACCAACAAGCAAATAATTATAAACGTGAGATAGAGATAATAGACAAGTGCTGTGTAGGGAGGTGTACATCGGTGCCGGGAACTTCAGAGAGTCACATGAGGGTATGGCAACTGGGAGAAGGCAAGCAGGTGAGTCCTGTGGCAGGGAAAGGGCAGGGTGGGGATCAATAATCACTCAGCTCCTCTGGGAGACTGATAGGGCGACTTGTTCACATTGTCTCCAGCCATTTGATGATGATGGTGACCATGATACAACATTTTAAATCTCTGAATTGCTGGGTTCATCTGGCCTAATTTGCAGTGAAATACGAGAAATATGTGTAATTATATTCCAGTATTAATAACAGAGCAGAAAAACATGAGCTGCACCTGTTGCTGAATTAGTACTGACATTATATAACCACTCCACTCCCATGGATGGCAAAGAAGTCCACAGGTGCATGGATGGATGGATGGATGAATAAGTGAATGATTGATTTATAAATACTGTATTGTGTGATTTAATGAATGATTATAACTGACTGGGCAAAGATTTGCAGTAATTTTTTTTTACCATTTTATCACCTTTATTTTTAACTCCATTTATCCCTGTAAACTGCCTGCTTATTGAATTTTGTTTGACTAGTTAATACTAAACTATTCACAACATGAACTGATGTCCCGGAACTTGAAAAAAATCATTCCTACTCAACAGGCAGGAGGCAATAAATTTGAGTGAAATTTTATTATAATCCAGAGTTCAGCCATTTCAACTGGAAACGCCTTTTGCTTTGTGAGTATTGGCGGCACCAACAGGGCAATTAAACTGCAATAAGTAATAAAAACACAAGCTATTAAGTTAGTGTTAATGGGTTTATGGAACCTTACTGCGCGTTGATGCCTTGGGCAGTTGCAGTCCAAATTCAGTTACCGTGGTCATTTATCTCTGAAACACAAGGTGAAAGACGTGGGTAGAGGGGGCAGCTCAGGTAGGTATCTTCATGATTATCACTGGGGGTGATCAATGATTTGGGCCACGGGCGTGAGATGCCCCGTGTGGCCGATTTAATATAAGAGGAGGCGTATTCTCCTAATGCAATAATGTAGTCATGCAGCCTCGCCGTGGCCCCTGACGATAGGCCGACATCGCCACTCCGATCTGAGTGCTGAGCTCCACCTCTCACCATCTTGCTTGAGGATGTTTTCAGCATCTTCCCCATGGCTGAGGATGCTGCTGGTCCCATGACAACAATTTACACCAAGCTGTCACAACGCACTTTACTGACACACACATACACACACGCACACAGAGCTCCCTCCCCCCCGTCATTAGCAGCGACGTGAACAAGAGCCAGTCCAGCTGCTGTGAACTGTGCACGTTTGCTCCGTGTGTCTTTATAGATAGCCTCTAATTGTGTTTCCTTCATTGTAAATGCGTGTAAATTGCTCTTCTGGGAACAAACACTGCAGGCTGCATCACTCTCCTGCCTTGTTAATAGAATATCAGTTTGACACCATGGGCTGTTCAGGTGCCTCAAGTGATGGATGACTGAAGTTTAAGTCAGACTGAACTCTACATCTGCCTAAATGTTAAGGCTGGGCAATTAATCACATTTTAATTTCAATTATGATTTTGGCTTGCAACAATTAACAGAACAAAATAATGGAGAAAAAACAATTATCGTGCCATATTTTGTTGTTCAGTGATGCTCCCGTTTTGTCTTGCACTATAAATCCAGCGAATCCCTCTCCAGCCCCTTTTTATTTGATTCTCTATATTTAGAAGTCAAGGAAATCCGCTGTTAAATAGTATAGTTCAATAAATGTATGACATTTTCAAAGTGAATGAGTAATCGGGATAAATAATAGCGATCTCAGAATCTACCAAAATTATCGTTATGATTTTTGTCATAAATCAAGCAGCTCTACTAAATGTACTACCTGCATCCTAAATTGTCCAGGAAGAAGATGTGAAGCCGAAGGCAACCAAAGCAATTGCTGGTCTATATGCCTAGGATAGTGTCCTTGCTCCTCAGTGCGTGAGCGGTTATGGAAAGTGGATGGATAGATGCACAACGTTTGTGGTTTAGGCTATCAGCTGTGACATAACTCTTTATCGCCAATAATGGGTGAGGACTTTCTGCACAGCACTAGCTAGCTAGCATGAATAGCCAGGTGTGAGTCCTGCAGATGGCCACGTACTTTATTCGGTGATATCTCCACTATGGAATGACTATGCAGTGTCATATCAATTGCTTGAAACAGGTGGTGGGAGTAGAAATAGAGCCCAGTGGTTTTGGGCCAGCCCCCACGGACAGCGGGTTTGGGAGAATGACGCGGCCCGAGACCTCCATGTGCGAAGGTGGCATTTGAAATTCAGCTGCGAGGGGGCCAAGCCTGACATGAGCTGGAGCAGGGTTAGTAAGAGCCAAAACAAAGGCAGAAGATTAAAGTAGGAGGCTGGCAGGCTTCTCCCATACTCGCCCACCAGCTGTCCGCGGCCTCCAAAAAAGCTTTCCTGGTGAAAAGGTTTCCACAGATGTAAGTCCATTAGAATGGGCAGAAAAAAATGGCCAGGGATTGTTGCCATAGTTACTTACAGTTGCCGGGCTAAGTTTTCAACCACAAAATGGCACATCTTGGCACTTACAGATATCTTATGCACTGGCCTTTTTTAATTCCCAGATTCTGAAGCGTGTGATTTCAAGTACATTTGTCCCAGAATGCAACACTGCGTCTCATGGCTTTAGGCCAATAGCTACTTGGGTAAATAGCTTTTCCGTAAACATCACTTCAGTTCAGCCTCGGGTTAAAAGACATATTTTAAAAAACAGCATATTACTTATAAGCAAGGAAAAAAACATATCCAACACTTTCTTTCCTTTACCTCACCATCCCAGGCATCAAATGAACTCATTAGCTTCAGGTGGCGGCTGCCAAAATCAATTTATGACACAACCAGTCACAGCCACTGCATCACCCAGTCAGGCCCTAATTGAGCTAAGTGCTTAGTCAGAGAAGATCCACGAGACAAACGTGTTTACCGAGGAATCTTCCATATTTAACGTGTCCACACGAACAGTTTGCGTGCTAATTACATTTGCGTCTCATTTTCTTGGTAGAAATTACCTTCCTGATTATTATGAAAAAAAATGCCTGGTTTCCATGATGTGCTCATTCATAAATCCTGGTGCAGAAGCTATTATAGCTTGCAGGAAGTTTTATATTCTGGTTCCAGGAAGACCCCCTGACACGGAGCTGTGTCCTCTTCATTACTCCGATTAAGTGGTATTTAGCTACCTGGTGTTTTATGTGCAAATCCAGTGTTGATTAAGATCTAAAACGTAGCATTGCTCTAATTTAATACAGACCTTCTTAGAAAGAAAACTGAAGAGTTGTAATGGACACATGTTCTCTTTGGTCACATGCCCTTCCAATGTGGAGATGTTCTCCCCATGATCATGAGACCACAGTTGAATTATCTAGTGTAGTGTTTCCCTATCTGGTCATTGAGGACCTGCAGACGTTCCACATTTTTGCTACTAGGAGCTGGAAGGAGCAAAAATGTGGAACGTCAGTGGGTCCCTGAGGACTGGGTTGGGGAACACTGATCTGGTGTGTACCTGTGTTACTGACTGGGTGTAGACCCTGACGCATCCTGTGAGAGCTGCACCCTGCTTTGTCTCCAGGATTTTCCAGGACAGGTTCTTAATCACCCCACCATCTGTTTTCCATGACTGCTTATCCTGTGCAGGGTCACATTGATCCTGGAGCCCATCCCAGGAAGCCCAGGGAATGAGATGGAGAATGCTCCGGATGTCGGGCCGCACACTCACGTCTACAACCTCACACTGCAGGCTACTCAGAGTCAGCTCTGCCTTTGGACTGTGGGAGGAACCTGCAATTGCTGGATCAGTGCAGTACAGGTGAACACGGCTGCAGAGCAGCACGCTCTTAAGCGGATAGCCACTTTCTAATGATGATTGAATGATGACAACAACTTGTAATAACGAGAGCAGATAATTAGGGGCATAAAGGTAAAAATTACAAAGGATAACGATCATTAATGTAATTCTAATGTAAGTGAAATGACTCATTAAACACAGAGCATGCTGGTGCAGGCAGCTCTCTGTTTAAGTGTAATTAATACACACAGGCGCCCCCCCCAACACATTCAGAAGAAAGCATCAATGGGCCACACTGGAAGCAATTAGCCGTTTTTCCTGCCTCCCCCCCCCCATGATGACGGCCACCCCCCGGGCCATCGGCGTCCCTGTTCTGTGTGGATGCCCTTTCGCTCCTGGAAACAGCGTATAGGGCTGTGGTGTCGCTGTGGGGTTTCCCCGTATTGGCCTAAAGAAGTGAACTAGATTCAAGGCTTTCACTAGTTTTAGCCCCAGTTATAGCTTCTAGCAAAAAGCTTAACCTCTTGGTCTTGGGGAAATCATACACACCTGGATCAAAGGTTGAATTATAAACTGATTTTAGATTAAAAAAAAAAAAAATGCATCAGCTGTAAAAGCAAATTACACAGGCGAAGAAACCAACAGAGAAATGGAAGATAACTATACAGTACAGTCTATAATTATAATTATGTATGATGTCATAACTGTTTACTTTCCTCCTAATTCCTTTTAAACCTCCTTCTGTAAAGTCAGCCTTAGGCATAACCAGCACATAACTACGAACACCATGTTAAATTAAGCCAGCGGCCCCTATTATGGTTTGCCCGGTTTTAAATTCTTTCATGACATGAGGGTTCATGGCCACTTTAGTCATTATCACTTAAGCAGTGGGTGCAAAATGTAGCATTGCTTTGTGTAATTACTAATTAGCCAAAAATGGCGGGGGACCGCTGCATAGTGATTCTGAGATGGGCCGTGTCTCGGTTACTCTGTCGAAGCGGCTCCCCTTTTTGTGAGTCCCCCTCCCGCCTCCTCCTTCTGTTGCCGAATAACCGATTTGGCGTTGACCCCCCGCTGGTCCATTATTCCGTGCTGAACATTAAGTCTGCGCGGCCCTTTTGGCTTAAATGGGGGTGAACTAGAGTGGAGGTGCCTGCTATCGGGGAGGGGCCACACAGCAGCTGCTAAACTACTACCTGTCCAAAGTGTCTGCACCTTAGAGAAAAGCGAGGTCACCGGCAGGCGAGCAGAGCGAGGTCTCTCTCGCCACGGCCGACACACCTCAGTGTTTCTGCAATTTATGCTCCTCCCCCCACTCACACTTTGCCCCCTCCTGACTGCCACGTGCCGTGTGAGGAAAGGCAGAAACGTGGAGGTACAGGCTGTGTTTTTCCTGGTAGCCTGAAAGAGGCCAGCCACCTGTGTCCCTCTGCGTACGTGCTTCCCGGCTGTCGCGGTTCTGCGGCTAAATCGAGCCGTTTGTTCATTTCGGTTGACAAAATGTCAGGGTTCACGCGTAACACCCCTGCTATCCATGAGTGCTCCCTCTCTGAAGTGTGCTATTGCCATGAGCGTCGGAGCATGCGAGAGTGCCACGGACAAATGCGCGTGAAGTGATGCCGTACTCGAGTGCACGCATCACGGCGAACCAGCCATTCCTTCATTTGCATCACAGGTAGCTCGGCCAATCAGTGCGCACACGCCCACCGCGCTGCATTTGGTTCCCATCATGTCTGTTTATCATTTATTTATTGTGCGAGAAGCATGGGGTCCCGTCACCGTGGCGTCGGGTGCAAATTAAACCCTGGCCCTACATCTGGAAGAGGAGGGCTCCCCCGAGCGGGGTGCGGAAATATGCGAAAACAGGTCAGCTTTGCGAGGATAATTATTGCGAAACCACAAACAGGCAGGTGTCACATGGCCACTCTTTAAGTGCTTAATTGGTCTCACCTGCAGACTTTCTCTCTTTTTTCCCCATCCGATGGTTGAGCTTTATTTCGCTTGTATTATGTGTGAACTCTGACTGCCATATCACAGCGCGAGTGTTTTATAGAGCCCATAAATGCCTTTACTGCGAGAGCATAAAACCATCCGGCCGCTTCCTAAACCCCTTATCGGGACGAGGCCGCCAGTGGCATAAAACCAATAAAGATTCTAAGGCATCAACACTGGGGTGTCTGTGCTGTTACTGTAACTGGAAATTATATTTTTGAGAGGGGTCCTGTAAATGCATTAATTCTTCACATGAATGGGAGTAGTGATCATATTTATTGGCACCCTAACATTTTTAAGCATATCTTTAAAAAAATGGACACGGAAACTAAGGATGGTCACCGTGCTTTTATCAGTTTCACAAAAAAGAGTAATAGAAAATGTAAAGTATTTTCATAATTTTCTAGCATGCCAATAATTTGCTAACTAATTAATGGCAAATTAAACAAACATGCATTCATCTTCCACCCAGGATCCCATCCCAGGCAGTGGAGGGCATAAGGCTGGCTTAACCCTGGCAGGACACAGTCACACTCTGTGAACCGTTTACAGCACCAGCTCTGCTCGTGGAGATCTAACACCCTGCAGAGCACAGGGCACCAGGAACCATAATTTTGGTACTTCTGCTGAGCCACCCCCACTCCACCCCCACCACAGAGCATCAGAAAACAAGGCTTGTCAAAACTATTTTCTATTTCACAAGAAAAGCAGTGAAATATTAAAACTATTGTAAATAACTGTAATGTTACAGAATGCTACCAGAGGTATTCTGATTTTTTCGGTTGCTCTCTTGCGCCCTCTGTTCATATGGTGCCTTAGGGGATCGCCTATGTCATCTATAGGATAGGCTGGTCCAGCCCTGATGCCACCACTATTAGACAAACATTAGTGTTAAAAGAAGTTCTAGAATCTAGGAAAGTGAACGAGCCACTGACCACTGAGGGTAGCTATAAACAGCCAAAGATGCATCTGATAATACAGGGAGATGCAATAATCCACTTATACGATCTTTATTACAACAGTTCCTTGGGATACCGATGGCCAACTCTGCACTATGATGATTAAACGGCATGTATCGCTAGATTAATCTGGATATCGATGCAGAGATAATCTTGTTTTCTTTTGAGCCATCCGTTCACAGTTCCTCTATATTGATTTCTCCTGGTGAATTTATCAGCGATGGGACACAAGCCAAAAATCAATCAGTCTACGTAATACATGTTTTCTAGGTCTTTAATGGGGGAAAAAAATCTTATATAAGTAACACATATGAGAAATATTTCTGAATATATTTAGAAATATGTGAAAGACAAAGGGCCATGGAAAGATATCAGATGCAAAAAATGTAAGGAGAACGTGTCGATCCTTCCATGCATCCATGATCACTCATCCAGCGAATGTGAGCCTGCATATCGTAAAAGTCACATGCACTAGCGCCAATTTAGAGAAACCGGTTGGTACTGTACCTCCATACCACAGGGGCTGTAGGCTAGATTCCTGCCCCCAGCTTAGAGTGTGTGTGTGTGTGTGTGTGTGTGTGTGTGTGTGGGGGGGGGGGGGGTTGTGCACCCTTCCTGTAGGTGCAGTTTTTCTGCAAACACTGTCTTCTGCAGACATGTGCTTAGCTGAGGCTGAGGGCTCTGGATTGCCAGTATCGTGTGATCGTGTGTGTGAGAGTGAATCCACTACAATGAACTGGTATTCATCCAAGCAGCCCCTGCCCTACTTTCTGGAATCCATGCAAACCCATCCTGGATTAGTGATTATGAAGAATGGACACTCAGAATGATATACTCACAATGCACTTCATCTCTTACAGTAAGTGACATAGCAATTAAAATGACCTGCCCAGCCTGGGCTGACCCCGATTTTCCGTTCTACCTCTCATTTGACATCCCAGTCGCAAAAGCCTGCTTTATTTCGGCTTGTGTCACACGATTCTGTTATTTAATTTGTTTGTGCCAGAAAGAATTCACAGCAGGCTGATAAAATAAAAGCTTTTGTCTGATTGGGTGCTGTGCGCTAAAGCTAGCCCTGCAGAAAAGCCTGTGGAGACTTCGTCCTGCCGCTTACAATCAAGGCGGTAGGCAGTGGCCTGCGGCAGCGTCACACGGAGCTTGGGAAGAGGCATTCCGGGGACCTGCCTCTCAGTCAGGAGCTGTGGTTCTGTGCAGCTTCCCGCTCCAACACCTACTCCATAGTTCCAATCTCCTCTCCATTTCTCTTTTCTTTTCCTTTTTCTTTTTCTCCATCAGGAGACTGTTTCCTGGTGGGCGTGAGCTGTCACAGTAGGCTTTCTGAATAGCCCCGATGGAACTGGCCCCCCTGCTGCTGTTCTGCGAATCACTGTATCCGTCCCCTCAGCATTCCATCAATCATCCAGCTGCATATCCAGCACAGGCTCAGTGAGGCTAGATCTGTCACAGGCAGCACAGTCACAGTGAGCCCAGATCCTGTCCCAGGCAGCACAGAGTCACGGTGAGGCTAGATCCTGTCCCAGGCAGCACAAGGTCACACTAAGAGTCGATCCTATCCCAGGTAGCACAGGGTCACAGTGAGGCTAGATCCTGTCCCAGGCAGCACAGGGTCACACTAAGAGTCGATCCTATCCCAGGTAGCACAGGGTCACAGTGAGGCTAGATCCTGTCCCAGGCAGCACAGTGTCACACTGACGATGAGGGTGTGCCTGTGTGTGTGTGTGTGTGTGTGTGTGTGTGCAGCTGCTTGCACCAAGGAAATTCTGTCTTAAATGCCCTTAATTAGCTTCCATTAATATGTAGATGGGTTGTTTATCGAAACATTTATTGAAAGAGATGGAGCTGGTTAGCAATGGACTGAATCAAGTGTAAATAGGTGACTATTATGGGGTGTGTATGAGTGTGTGAGTTATTGTGTGGCCTGACAGAAATTAATCTATGTGAGAGGGAGGGGGTACACCCCCAGAACACCCTCTCCCTTCTAATAAAATTTAGAATAAATTACCCGAGCTTACCTCCCATTATGACATCTCTGCCTCCATCATTTGAACCCAGTTAATAATAATATAATAATAATTAGATTTTTCATTGGTTGTGGAGAGCTGCGGCTGTAAATGGGGGGGCTCACCTTTTACAATTTTACATTCAGCTTGCAAAAAGGAAATCTCATATTTAGGTTAAATGTTAATTACATTCGTGGAATGCACATCTTTTAAAATGTACCCATAGTTATCTGTTAACAAGATGTCAGAATACCTTTGCCATTTCTTTTAATGCTGTGTGCACTACAGTAACATTCCAGAAATACATCACATGGGTTTACCACAGCAACAGCTAGAGTAATCACGCTACACCAAGAAGGCATAATGAAAAGTCAACAAGAATGTAATGTACGGAAAGCTTCGCCAGAGAACGTTCATTTTGTGCCAGCAGAAATCTGCCTACTGAATGGCACATAACTTGCCGAACATCTTCGTTAAGTAAAATGTTCCAAAAATGCATCAGATGAGGCAAGAAAGTGCTGAATTCAGCTGTGTTAATTACGGTGGTAGGCTTAGGGCCCATCTTTAAGGGAGGTGGGGATAGAAGTAGCCAATCTTAGCCAGGGGGACAGCTAAGAGGTGGGGCTTACAAAGGCTGACCAGTGGGAAAACAGCGAGATGGTGAAGGGTGTGTCTAAAGTTCAGCATAGGAAGGAGCCAAGCTTCAAGGTCTTCGGTAATGAATTTTGAGGAAAAGAACCCCCCCCCGCAATGTCAACATTCGAACAGGTGTGGGACCTGAGAACTTCTCAGGCAGGTCTCCAGGAAATAGGTACTGGCTCCTGGATGCCAGGGGGGGCCAGGCAGCCTGGATTTTGGCCACGCTGCTGGTGTAAATGCCCCCAGTAAGAAGCAGCGGCTGGTCGCAGCCAGCAACAATTTGCATCATCATAGTTTTATTCCCTGAGTATGTCTCAGGTAAAACATGGAATTATTAAAAATATGCAAATAGGACAGTAACACTACAATTATGAAGATGCTTTTTGCATAATTTGCAATGCTTTGTAAAATGATATTGAATTTGGTCTGCCACATCCAAATTCAGGACGGTCTGCTCAGATACTTCTTAATGCATTTATTGGACCATAATCATTTGGAGATGGACTACTTCAAAGAACAATTTGCATTAGGCAAAAGTGTAGGTCTTTTTCAAGGCAATCAAAGCTATGTTGTAAAGTGTCTAAGCATTTTCTTTTTAAGGGTTTTCTCCTTCCAGATAATGCGTTTTATTCAATCATGAAAATTTTCAAAAACATGCCAAGGCACAAGCGTATATTGTTTCTCTGAGCTGTAAAAAAAAAAAATCATACCTAACACAACAGCCCTTCCATAGAATTCCCAGCCTTGTGCCCTGTGCTGGGGTACACTCCAGAAAGCCATGGTCCTTTACAGTATTCCATATGGAAGATGGGCAGATGGATGATGGTGCTTCAATAATTGTTTGATCACCTGACTTTTTGATACCAATTGACATAAAGTCATTTATAGTATTATCCATCCAACCATCCATCCATCCACCCTCAACAACTGCTGATCCATACACATAACTGTGGTAGATTGGGGCCTGCCACTGAAATCACATGGCATTACTCAGAGTACACTGAAGTATTTGTAGATTTACTGAGTAATTTAAATTGATACATAATATATCATTAAAAAATACACATACTTCATGCAGAGTTTTTAAATAAAAGTGTTGCGCGAACTGTTCTGTCTTAATAAACAAAATAAAAAGCAAAATGATTAGTCACACTGATGCCTAACAAGCAGGTTTCTATGAAATTACATTAAATGATCACACAGTTGCATTTGCGAGAAACAGAAACTAAAAGAGGGCACGTCTGCGGTGCTGTACTTTTGGAGTGTTGGGCCTCTGCAGGGACAGGGTTGCCTCACACCCCCAGGGCTGGCAGGGGGGGTTTGAATCCAAATCACTCTTTTCATGGATGCTTTCATGTTGCATGTTCTTCCTCCCACATTTCAAGACATGAAGTCAAGCTAATTGGCATCTCTAAATTACCCGCGATCTGCCCTGTGATTGGCTGGCATTGCATCTGGGGTGTCCCCCCGCCTTGAGCTTGGGGGTGATTCCCATCCCCCCCAGAGGTTGCCCAAAACGGACCACAAAAACATACTTACGCTCTTTTGCGGACAATCAAGCAAATATATGATTACTTCACTCACTAGTACACATACAAGGTCAATATATACTCTCTTGAATGTAAATCTGTTATTATGTAGCTATTTGTTTGGCTAGATTAAATGACATTCCTGTGTTGTGATTGCATTGAATTTCTTTGAAAGTTAATGAATTAAATTCTTCTTACTGTCATTCCAATTCAACATCTTACAGGATGTAGCCAAGCCAATTCAAATTTCAATTCATGAATGGAATGGGGTATAATTCATAAATTCTGAACATCCCTGGTAGGCTATATAATGAGCTAACCAATCAAACTTGCTTTGTGTTCAATCACATCCTTCAAACTGGGACGGTGACCAGGACCAGGAATGGTAGAGAATTGTGAAACTCAACCGAAGGTAGCGTTTGAGATGGAGCCGTCCAGGAAGCCAAGTTGCTTGTTTAAATGTTGTTTTGCAGGTTGACATGAACCCCTTGGACCATCTCAGTAATGAACAATTCATAGAGAAATACAGACTGGCCTGGAGTGAAATAATGAGCCTCCTTGGCCTGGTGCAGGATAAATTAAAAAGAGGAACACCAGAATTTCTGGCTTCCAAACTCTCAGAATCCGACTCGGAATACGAGTTCCGAGTACAGAACGCACCGGAACTGCCCGAAATGGGTTGACAGAGACATTTCAGGGATTTTGAGTCATTCTGCTATGCAGATGAGTTAATTGCGTTAAAAATTTTAATCATATTAATCATGATGATGGATTAATCCGCGTTAACCCATTAATTTTGACAGCCCTAATCATTTTTAAAGGTGAATGCGTACTCGTGTACCAGTTATGTCCATCCCTGGTTATGGAACTCAGAGCTGCCCATCCATACATCCAGAAAATCACAGGCACTATTTGTCAGGGTCAGCTCCTGTTGTTCCACTCTGTGTCTCTTCCCCTTGTGTTGTCAGTCTTTGTGCCTTCCCCTACTCTCTGTTGGGCACATGGCTCAACTCGTTGAGCATGTGATTGCCTATAAACCCCTCTGTGTTGTGTTCAAATTATGCTTTCTCTGTTTTTGTATCTTGGTCCTAGGGTTTCTTTTGTATAAGTTTAGTCCTGTGATTTTATATTCAGTTTAGGGTTTCTTGTTTTGAGCCTTAGTTGTATCTTATCAGTTTTTGTTATTTCCAGTTTTGATTCTGCTTTCCCTGTTTCTTGGTTAGTTCTTAGTTTCCCTGTTCAGTTCCTATGAGTTAATTAGTTTCACCTGTGACCTGTTTGCCCAACCCTTGTTGATTGATCTCACCTGCCCTTTGTTAGTCTTGTTCCCCCGCTGTATTTAAGTCCCTGCCTCTGTTCAGTTCCCCAGTGGTTCATTGTGATTGTTTGTATGTTTGATTGTTGGACTCCTGCGAAGTTTGATGTTAGATGTATGTTCTGCCTACCCCCCCCCCCGACCCCTTTGTAGTAAGTCTTTGTTTATTCCCCATTTACTTTTGACCCCTTGTGGTCCTTTGTTTTTGTAGAGTTTTCAGTTTGTTAATAAAGCCCTGTTATCCCTGTAAGCGGCAAGTGGGTCGTCCACCTCCTTCCTAACTGCCTGCATCATGCCTCGGCCACGCACCAAACCCGCCCCGATCCTTCACACTATTGCTTCTTGATCACATTTGATATCATAATGTTCCCGCAATAGTATGTACGCGTACCTGTTGACTAACACATGAAAAATCCCCCAACACATACAATATGTGACATCAAATGGCATCAGATCCTCAACTGATTAGTAGAGCAGTATAAAAAAAAAACTACACTGTATGCCTGAGGTGGCATCCTGGCCTCTCACTGGTAAGTCTTGATTCCTCCCTGTGTATATGTATAGACAAGCACACATGCATACACAAACTATATGGACAAAGGTATTGGGACACCTGGCCATTACACCCACAAGAACGTTTATGACATCCCATTCTAAATTCATAGGCAGCAATATGGAGTTGGTTCCCCTTTTGCAGCTATAACAGTTGTCACTCGTTTGGGAGGGCTTTCCACAAGATTTTGCAGTGTGTTTATGGGAATTTTTGCTCATTCATCCAGAAGAGCATTTTTGAGGTCAGGTACTGATGTTAAATGTGAAGGTCTGGCTTGCAATTTTTGTTTTAGTTCATCCCAAAGGTGTTTGACGGGGTTGAGGTCAGGGCTCTGCAGGCCAGTCAAGTTCTTCCTCACTCACTGAACCAAGTCTATGTGGACCTTGCTTTGTACACTGGGGTACAGTCATGCTGGAACAGACAAGGGCTTCCCAAAACTGTTCCCACAAAGTTGGAATTGACATAGAATTGTCTAAAATGTCTTGGTACCCGGAAGCATTAATAGTTCCCTTCACTGGAACTAAGGGGCCTAGCCCAACCCCTGAAAAACAACCCGCATACCATTATCCCTCCTCCACCAAACTTTACAGCTGACACAGTGCAGTCAGACAGGCAACATTCTCCTGGCATCTGCTAAACCCAGACTCATCCATCAGACTGCCAGACAGAGAAGCATGATTCGTCACTCTACATAACACATTTCCTCTTCTCCAGAGTGCAATAGCGGCATGCTTTACATCACTCCATCTGATGCTTGGCTTTTCGCTTTGTGATGTGAGGCTTGCATGCAGCTGCTTGGTCATGGAAGTCCATTCCTTTAGGCTCCCAGTACACAGTTTTTGTGCTGGGGTTAATGCCAGAGGAAGTTTGGAACTCTGCAGTTATTGAGTCAACAGAGTAATGGTAACTTTTATACACTATGTGCCTTTCTGTTACTTTACTTAGTCTACCACTGTGTGGCTGAGTTTCTGTTGTTCCTGCTTCCACTTTGCAATCATACCATTTACATTTCACTGTAGAATATCTAGCAGGGAAGAAATTTCATGAATTCACTTATTGCAAAGCTGGCATCCTATGACAGGACCCTGCTTGACTGAGCTCTTCAGAATGACCCATTCTTTCACAAAAGTTTGTCATCCTGATTGCATAGCCAGGTGCTTCATTTTATATACCCGTGGCAATGGGTCTGAATGAAATACCCACATTCAGAATGTCCCAATGTATGTATATAAAAACTCACTTTAGAAACAACCAGTATTTTTAAGTAAAACATTAATTTCAAGTAGTAATAAACTAAAATCCAAATCATAGATACATGGGGCACAAAGGGGGGAACATCCTGGATGGGATGCCATTCCTGGGAACAGACCCCAATCAGCCTGTCTGTGCACATCTGGGCTGTGGGAGGAAACAGGGCACCCAAAGGAATCCCCCCCACCATACACACACACACAGGTGGAGATCAAACCCCCAGCCCTGAAGCTGTGTGAGGCAAACCACTGAGCCACCATTGCAAAAATATAATACATATTCCTGCAACACTTCCAAATCATGAAATTAATTTCTCTTTCACCATAAGGATTTCATGAGTAAGTCGTCAAATTGTAGTTAAATTTGTGGTGTATGGAATAATACTATCAGTTTGAATATTACTGTTGTGTCTGATGTGGGAGCGGGGAAGCAAATCCAGAAGATGGGATTTCAAGAACGGGGTTTTATTAGGGCAGACGGGGAGCAGCACAAGTCGAACGTAATGACAGATCTGGGGAAACTAACTCGGACGCAGACTAAAATACACAAGACAAGCCGAAATAAAAGGAAACGTGATCACAATCGGGGTAGCACACGTGGTTAATGAGAGGGCGTGGCACACACGAGGATCGTACGAGCAGATCATGACAATTACTGCATATTCCTGTTATTAGTATGTAAAATGTGTAGACATAGGACCCTAACGATCTAAAGCGCATGGTCTGAAGCACACATCTTAACTTCTTTTAGAGCGTGACCAATCCACTCCGGCTAGTTCAACGGCTGAAAAATATAGTCGCCATAGTGATCCAAAGGGTTATACTTATCTCATAATGAGTCATGGGTGTGTTTTATAACGTGCTATAAACCAGAGTGTCATCTCCCATTCCCTTTAAGAGTCAGGTGCGCTTGCACCTTAGCAGATTTCTATTACAACAGAGGATTTGCCAGGTAGTACAAAAGAACACTTCTCTGCAAAGGAAGCTTTGGAGCGCCTTAGGTATCATGATAGAAAAAGTATCAGCACGCATTACTACGAGGTAATATGTTTTCTACCGTGACACCTACAGGGCTCCGTAGGAAATGGATCTGCTCATGCACGAGGTGAAAGGGCGCCACCAGACGACCTGCAATGGCAAACAGATCGTTTACACCAAAGCTCCTTGAAGTTTAGAATTAATAATAATAATTACAGACAGTCCCCTATATCCTTGGGTCATACACTCCAAGATATGCCGCGGGTAGCCTTGTCCGCAGATAACAGCGAACCATCTGCGGACCCCATAAATAACGTGATTCGTACATACACATGATATGTTAGCCTAATTCACAAAAGACTATATTGCAATGAAAAATAGGTATCAAGGAATGGTGGAGCAATTAAATCACGCTTTTTATTCTCCTTAAATGACTAATTAAGGAGTACGGAAAAAACAACAGGCTATTGATACACGTTTGATTATACAATGATTACACAGTGAAAAAATTGTATCATGTACCTGTACATACCCTGTAATGAGAATTTTTTAAAATACCTTAGCCTATTGTGGGTGCTTACCGGCTTGAAACTCATGAACCGTTTCTCGGATCGCAATAAAGACTAGTATAATTGAGGTCCCACCGTAATAAATAGCCAATTTCATTCGTCATTACAGCGATTAGATAATTCTGCTGAGTATTATGACTAACCATTCGATGTACACGCTCATGATCTTTCACGTTGTAATATTTTTATTTTTAATATTTTGCATGTTTGTAGGCTGTAACGAGTCGCTGCACTACGTAATTGACTGAAGACCAGCTTTTTGTTATAGACGGCTCAATACAGTGGTACCTCGGTTCTCGAACTCACTAGAACTCGAATTTCTTGAAAGTCGAACAAACCAGTTTGACCTAG
>JAODLC010000028.1:4157131-4169815 GCA_026781145.1 Hippopotamyrus pictus | reverse complement strand
TTTATGAATGCATTATAATGCATTATGAAGGTATCTATAATGCGTTATGCATACAGACTTTAAGTAAAGTCTTACCCCTAATTCTTATAGCACCCTTTATAATGCATTATCAAGGCATCTATAGTGTATTATAGATGACAGCTGTAAGTAAAATGTTACCATTTTATCTTAATTGTGAGGTTTTTTGGACTTCTATTACATCATTTTTCAATATGAAACAACATTATGAAAAGGTCCAGAAACTTTATGAACTACTTCATAATTACAAATGTGTTATTATTAAAGCTTTATTTTTAAATAGTGTGCTTTGTTCCGGTATTTTCGCTTGCATAGAGCTGTTATTTAGGACCAATCATGCATGAAATGTGTTTTAATGCAGCTTTGTCTGCTAACCCTTTCCCTACAATTTCTGCTAGCCCTTTCCCCACCTTACAATTAAAATAGTGTTGCTACGGGGCATAAAGCGATTGTTAATGCAGTTTATAGGTGCTAGCTTGTGGAACCGTACCAGTGCTATTATAATACCTAGATAATAGCTATTATTTATATTTACACATATCACAGCACACATGCTAAATTAGCAACTAGCCATATTTGCTATTTTTTACCTGTACCTGTAATGTCCATAAAATCATACCTTAGATTCCAGGAAATACTTTATGATTTATTAGAATAATTGGACTATAAGGCTTATGGTAAATACTGAGATAAATCCTGATGAATCTGTCATTCTCAAGCAGCAGGCTCTCTTTCCCACCAGCAACTAAGTATGCATCTAGAATTGCTCATGTGATGCAGTCTCCATAGGAGGGATAATATTCTGTGTGCATGAGATATAATCAGTTTAATTAACCAGGGCCATTGCAGTAAGCAGATATGTTTTTTCCCAATAAACATGCAGGCTTCTTCTTGGAACCCTTTACCAAAAGAGGGCATGGTGACGCAATAGCAGAGCCAGTAAGATTTCTGCATGAAATGGACTTGGGGGGAGGGTCCTCCTGTGGACCTCAATCCAGCAACACTTGATTTTTGTCATCATTCAGGAGAAGGTAATCAGGCTTCATCAATACACCCATCTCTCATCCATCATCTCCCAACAATTTATCCCTATCAGGATTCCAGCTAATACCTTTTCATCAAAAAGAAGGGCATTTATTTTGCCCATATTATATAATTAGGGGCTTTATTGTACAGCTTAATCCATTAATTAAATACATTTTTCTACAAGTTACCTTTTCCATTAATACGCCAAAATGGCAGGCAGTCTTGTATGTCATGAAGCACGCACTCGAGGTGAGCATTCAGCTAAAAAGTAAAAATAATGTTTGCTCTTAGGACACACACACACACACACACACACGCACACGCACACACAACACACACGCACACAACACACACGCGCGCACGCGCACACACACACACGCACACGCACACACACACACGCACACACACACACACATGCACACCTATCCTGTGGAGCACGAGAAAGCCATCAGAATATCCAACATGGATTTTTCCACACAGCTGCACTGTCAGGATCCTTTATCACTTTGCAATCAAAATCTGGTTTCCACTGCTGTTTCTGTCAACACACTGTTTACTGTCTGGAAGGACGTTAAAAATTCAGTATTCAGAAATGTACTGGAATATGAGCCTGCATATAACAATGCATTTATTATATTATTTTTTCTGTTTATCTGCTGTCATTCTCCGTTATAGCTGTCCTTATCTATGTACTGATGCTTCATGCAGTGTGAATCATTCTGGTTTGACTGTGTTACTCTGAAGGCCACTGGGCCACCCAAAACTGTTTGTCTTGGTGAAAGTTTCTTGGTACTTCAAAGGATGACCACATGGCTTTCAGAAGTCATATCAACAGTCTGGGATTGAAACACTGGATTATGTGCCATCCATCCATCTGGGACCTATAGCCTATCCCAGAATGCACAGGGGGACACCATCAATGCAAAGTTAGCTTGTTGCTATTTCGAGATGCCAGTTTGCTGAACTGTATCTTTCTGTACATCATGATGAAATATACAACAGCTGTTGAGCATGCAAATTCCACAAACTCAACCCCAATCCCCTGTATAGGAGGCAACGGAGCTGCCCTCCCACTAACAGTGCTGCACCATTTCATGCACCAGACAAGTATACAATCACTTTTGATTAGTTTCATCTCAATTCAAGAAAGAGGCCGTAAGCATGCATATGTAGACAGGACGTAGAGCATTATTTTGACAAAGATTTCTACATAATGATGTTCATCTAGACTTTTAGAGATGATCTACTTTTATGTAAGTGAAAGGACTTAGGAATTGCATGCATACTTTCAATTTATTTGTAGTGGCTTAGTAACGTTCATTACACAGATTTCCTTTTTGCAGTGCGTCAGTTTTCAGTTTGTTTGTGTCTATGGCACTGAGAGTTTCCATCCATGTTTTAAGGTCTTCTTGTTGCCTTGTTGCGACTGATGTATTTATGAAAGTATGCAGAAATTTTAAAGCATCTTTCTGTTTCGAATTCTCCTTGAATTCCATAGAGAATAACCTAAAAAAGTTGTGGAATGCTGCAGGATAGTAAGGATGCATCTTTCTGGTATTTTCTAAAGCATCTTCTATCTATCCATCCATCTTCCGTATCATTTAGCATGAATCTTGGAGCTTATCTCAGCAGGCACGGGAAATGAGGAAGGGGACACCGTGTGTGGGACGCCAGTCCATCACAGAGCACTGACTCGCATGCAATATGGCCAATTCAGAGACACTGATTCACATAACTGTTTTTGCTCTGTGGGAGAAAAAGAGGAGCACTCAGAGGAAACCAGCTTGAATGCACAGAAAACATGCAAACACCACATACAGAGTCACGGGTGGGAATCAAACCCACAATCCTGAAGCCTCATTCTGTGAGGCCACAGTGTTACCCTCTGAGCGACCATATTTCCTGAAGAACAGTACGGAGGGCTATGGAATTCCAATCCTCGGTGACTTACCATCACAGAACTGGCTAAAAGTGTGGTGCACCTCAAACAGCTACCAAAGGTCTGTCCTACCATGTCATCTGCATCTAAATGATGTCATTTATGCTATTAGTATCACCTGTTATAGATGTGTTTCGCACTTTCTGTTTGTCGCTACAACCATGGATTCTGAATTCTGTGTTTTGTAATAATGTGCTCTTTGAAATTTCAGGAGGCTTTGCCTTGTACTTATTTAGTCAAAGATGTCAGTGAGCAAACCTCTTGACACAATGCTCCCTTTTTCCATTTTCTCCATTGAGCAGCAGTTCCTTCAGCTGCAGAAGTGTACGACTTCTCTCCTGTTGGGTAGTGCCAGTGATTTTCTGTTTCTGGTTATTTCTGCCGTAGGTTCCCTTGTTCCTAACTCATTCCAAGCTGCTAACAATATGAAATTTTCTGTTGAAAATCCCTTTCTATTTTTCCCCCTATTTGTTGTAAAAATTGTGTCCTTATTACAAGTTTGTCTGAAAATGTAACTGGACATCCCTTTAAAAAAAACCCTAATCGAATTATTCTGGTTTTTATTTCAAACTTGAAATTAGCAAATTCTAATATTTAGAATCCTAACCTGAACTATGCAATTGCTTAAATCTACAATAAGAGCTATAATCTGCAACAAAATAAGGATGATTTATATCAATAATAAATCCCCAGAACCTGAAAAAGCCATTAATCTTCCATACTTGCTTATGGCCAGACATAACGAGCTACTCGCAAGTTGGAGTTTAGTGGTTTTGCTAAACAGAATCAGCATCAGCAACAACAGAAACAGGGCTGGAGTAAACACAGAGGCGAAGAGCAAAAATGGCAGCATAACTCTGAACATGGGTCATTTTCTTAGGCAGAATGGCAAAGGTACAGGTGGGGCAGGCAGAATGGAGGTCAGGAGGCTGGCAAACCGAGAAGTGGTAACACAGCATTGGAATCCCAGTCATAATCTTAGTGGCAAAAACTGGACAGAGAAACAGGATCGAACACCAGCATGCATGCAAGCAGTAAACCAAACATAAAATCTCACAAGCAGCTGAAGGTAAGGTAGGTAATTGATCTACAGGTGTTATGATTAGGGTGACCACTCAGCTGGATTCCGTACAGACAGCCCCCTGTCCAAGCTGCTATTGGGTCTCCTCCTTTTAGACCCTTATCTTCCATTTAGCCCCCTTGTCCTCCTTTTTCCTTCCCCCTACCTGCCTCCCTGTCAACAACTAGTGCTACTCTCTCCTTCCCCCCAGTGCTTAAGAAACGTGAAACTCATGCGTACATATGCTACGGAATAGCTGCATGTTTTATGCCATTCTCTCGAGATAATGAGATAGATGTACCCTTCTCTTCTTCATGGTCACCACCTAGGGTGACCATCTAATCCATGTCAGGAGGGGCATTCTGAGCCACGACAGGGTTTGTCGACTACCGTCTCAATTAAAAAGACCTGGATTTCACTTCAGCACTGAGGTCTTGCTGTATGCTTATTGGTCAGTCTCCTATGATCATACATGTACGTGTCACTAATCTGAAACAGCTGGATGAATCTTTCAACCAACGAAACAAATCAGTAAAAGTACAAGATGAACCAAACAATTTAGCTGAGCATGGAAACCTTTCAAAGTAGTTTTAAAGTACAGTAGTCTGTAAAACCTGAAATAGCTCATAGTGTCCTTCCTGACATGAATTAGGTGGTCACCCTATCACCCCCACAGCTTTTCATGAGTGTCCTCCTTTTTGAGCCTTAGCCCTCCTTTTTGGACACAGGTGTCCTCCTTTCTAGTGTCATGCTGTTCGTCACCCTAGCTATGATTGATTTTCCAGTTGAATGATTCAAATGAACTGCAGTGGTGATGGAGAAGCCATCTTGAAAATAGAGCAGGAATTATGGGAAATGTAGTCCACTAAAACCAATCCCTGACACGATCACAATGGGTCTATCAAAGGAAGCAGCGGCTTGGTGCATCACAGAGGACACACAGTCAGACAGTAAACAATTAAGAAATGCCAGTCAATCTTATTGGATAGTTTTGGAATGCAGGAGGAAACCTATACAAATTCCAGGAAGACAAGACAGCTCTTAATTCACACACAGGGTGAAAGGTTCAACATGAATACCCAATACAGTCAAATCCTGTAGTATGATGCGAGGTATGTCTTCATAATTGTTTACCTTGAGAGGCATAACTGAGGTCACATTAAAGAACCAACAACATAAACCATATCATAAACATGATGGCTGAAATTAACCCTTAGCATTGCCAGTTTCCCCACCATAACGGAAGGCCTCTGGGTTCAGCAGGATCCTGGTGATCCTTTGGGTCACTGTGTTGGGTCATCCTACCCTAGAACTCTTTCTAAGTTCCATGACGGCTTATTTTAATTACAAAAACAAGTCAGCCTTAAATCTGTGGTATGTTCAATTAATACTTCAAACAAGCCTAATTAATTAAGAGCTTGCTTGTACTAAAAACCAGCATAGACTGTAAGTGGCAATTACCCGGAACTGGAAGCACAGCTTTAAAAATATTTTCCAGTTTGTCCTTGTGATTTGTAGTTACCAGCAATTATTAGGGAAATAACATTCCTGTTTACATAGCATTAACACATCCTGTGCTTTTTGGTGGCTTCCTTGTTAATGACTCCAGTTAAAATGTAATCAGTGATGTAACATACATTTGTCATTTATTATTAATCGTGCCAACTTTGCTCTAGCTGTGATTTAATTGATCCAAGTAAATCACACAGTGAGTGCTAAACAAATCTGTCAGGGTTTATGTCTGCCCCATGGTTCTTGATTCATCAATCATTTTCGCATTATTTTAAAAACATTATCACGATGCCTAAAGTAAACATGCTGAGACCAAATAGCTGAAACAGCTGAAATAAATTAAAACGACCCTCCAGAATTACTTGTGCATCCATGGTGCGCCTACGTCCGGACGGCCTCCTACCTGCTCCTACAAGGTTGTCTATTTATTTTGTTTTAAGATTGGGGTCTATGGTCACCAAAGTGTGTAGTGTCTCAGCACACTTGCACTTCAGTGGGGGAAATGGAACGAAGCCTGACTCTTTAGTGAGGAAGTCTCAGTATGCCTGTACCAACGTAGGCCTTTCAGGGATTTCTGGCCGCCCCTCCCAACACTAGATTTCTAAATAGCCCCCACGGAACGCAGCCCGACAGGCAGCATCACCGCCAGGTTCGGGTGCAGAACCGTGAGGCTGAGCAGAGAGTTGTGTACAATTGGACATGTGTTTCTCTTCCTCCAGGACATTTACAGCAGACGATACAGGATGGGGCTACAAAGATCATTAAGGACCACAGCCATCCCATAAGGGCCTCTTCTCTGTGCTTAGGTCAGGGAAACACTCCCGCTGCCTGAAGACCAGCACAGGAAGGCTGAGGAAGAGCTATTTTCTACAGGCAATGTGGAACCGTAATGAGGACAGGGCTGCCCTGCAGAGCTTAGGTGCCACCCAAATTTAACACACCTGATACAGATTATCAGACCCTTCAGTCGCATCTCAGTATTAGAGCCAGCTATGTTGAAGCAAGCTGCGATGCACTGTGTGTTCTGACATCTTTCTCTCATAGCCAGCATTAACTTTTTCAGCAGTTAGTGCTACAGTAGCTCTCCTGTGGGATTAGATCGGATGGGCTGCCCTTCACTCTCCCTTCAGCGGGTCACCATTTGGATTTCCTTGAACCTAATTAGTACCGTACACCAGGAACACCCCACAAGTCCTGTCATATTGGATATGCTGACTGAGTCGTCTAGCCGTCACTCAGATCAGTACGTCTGTTCATTTTACCTGCTTCCAACAGACATTCTAGAACTGTCTGTTCACTTACCTGATATATGATGGCACTCTTGACAGGCGCTATTGTAATGGGATAATGTCAGTGTTTCCCCTAGGTTTACAGCGTTGGGGGGTGGGGGGGTGACAGACGAACACCGACAGGATTCATGGTGTTCATGTGTTTCTTTTAATGACAGCAGTCAATATAACAACTGAACTAAACATCTTTTTATAACAATTATCTATTGCGGATGTTTGTCTTGACCTGCAAATACATTATCTGTTAGGCTTTAAAAGAGATAGTTGATAGCTTAAGATAGTAATAGTTTAAAGCAGAAAATCCCATCGTGAAACGTATTTATCAGCTTGGGAGCGTTTAAAAAACGCAGGAATTTTTGTCTGCTTTTCAGGTGGTTGACGCCACATATTTTACGACGCGCTCTCTGTCCGCTGGTGGGAGTGTGCTCCACCATGCGCGATACAGAGAGCAGAGGAGAATTGTAAATGTGCGACTGTGTAGAGACAAAAATGACAAGTGACTGGGTAAATTAGATAAATAACATAAGGCTATTTAGTTTGTTTAATAAAAGGACAATGTATGGACCTGTTCTATAGGAAAGGTGACCATAAATGACTTCTGTTGTGATCTGGCGCTATATAGAAAATAAAATTAAATCAAATTAAGTTGACCTTTAAGGGGGGGCAGGAGGTGCCATTGGGATGGCAGGGCGTCCCCCTAATATAATGGAAGGGGAAACACTGAATGTTTTTCACTTCACCTGTCAGTGGTTTTAACATTATTGTTGATCAGTGTATGTTAATATTTATCCTTTGACTCTTGCACTACCTGCCACTTTATAGCCAACTGCACTGTGGATATTTAGAATTATTGTTATTGTAGCGCTGAGCAGACCGAGTCATTGCGAGAGCTGCAAATGAGGAGTAGACTTGCTTGCTGGGAAGAACCGGCTCTTTTATTATAGCACTATAACAGGCACCCAACGAGCACTGAACTAAAGGTAATAGGGGAACACAGGGTAGCATGGCTACCTGCTGTTGGGCACTGGTGTGACAGAAACCCCCCACTGCTGACCCTTCCTCTTGCGTGCCTTAGGGTCCTCCTGGCCAGGGAACACGACACCCAGCGACTCCCACAACCAAGCCCCCTTCTCTGGGGACAGCCAGCTGTTGGAGCAGCTAGAGACTGCCAGCTATGTGGCCTCCTCCTGGCCCCAGCCCTTCTTTCCCTTCTGCTTGGTGGGTCCAGTTGTGCTGTGTGGCAGGCTGGTTTTACTGCGGGGTCTCCTGCCCGCAGGGTTGGGTGGCCCTGCATGGCCGCTTGAAGCCCCGCAGGAAGTGGGCGTGCTGTTCTAGCGCGCTGTGGTCCGAAGCCAGCCGGGTCTCCATGGTGCGTCAGGCCACCCCCGGGCCGAGCGGCGCCATCTCACGGTCACGTAATGCCGCCCCCGCTTCCACGACCAGGCACACCTGACGGTCCTGCTCCCACCGCTCATCCGGCTCACGGTGCTCCTGAGCTAGCTGGGCCAGGCAGCAGCGACACGCCTACTCACACTCACGCGGAGCAGCCTCTGCCTGCTGCCTCTGCTCGTCATGCCCGCAGCTGGGGTCATGCTAACAAGTGGTTGAGCCATTGATGGCCAGTGGGTTTGGGGTGGGCTTCCAGGCAAGAGTGTAGCCGGTGCCCCAGCAGACGGGCTTCTCCGTCCGGGCCATGTAAACCCCACCGGCGCTACATTATGTTTCTTGTTTACTGCCTAATGTTCTGTCCCTTTATGTCCTCTTTATATCTCTCCCTTATACATTTGTCCCCTGCTCACAGTCTGGAGCTCAGCAATACGCATTTTGCTGCAAACTATACTAAGTATAATGGTGTGTGTGTGACAAATAAAATTTGCAATTTTTTTCTTATGTAAACAGGACAGAACGCTAAGGGATTTATGCCTTTTTCTTGTCCAATTGAAGAGTAGATGAAAAGGCTAAAATGACTAGCAGACCTGTAAAAGACTTGTAATTAACAATAACTAAAGCGATTAAAGCCACATGAAAATGTCTTCTGGTCCCAGTAGTAATTTCAACTTCCAGTGAAAGACAAAGAAACCCAGTCTTTGAAGACAGAACTAGTTTTTGCATTTTCTTTAAATATTGTTTACCAGTCACTGGATTGACATAAGCCAAACAAGTATGTGTGGACATGTCTCACTAGAGGATGCAAGGCACCTTATTATTACAGGGACCTGGAAAAGGCAGAGAGGGCAGTCAGGGAAATACTTCTACTGGAAATTTATCTATGGTTCAGACATTACAGTTCCGTGATGAGAATCTTCCCCGTCTGATTGTCTGATTCATAGGCAGTTTTCTGTCATATTTTCATGACCGATAAATGGCAACTAAATAACACAATTGTCATTGTAAATAAATGTGCACAATGGTGGTTCTATACATTAAATAAGCGGTCATGCCACCGTCAACAGAAATGATTTTGTGGTATCGATCACTCCTTCACAGCACCATGGACAACAGCTATTACAGCCCCAGCGTGTATCTGCTGCCACTAGGGTTAACTCTACATTTCATTCCAGATTCATAGGCACTTTTATCATGGTGTGAAGAGTGTCTAAAATCTTATATGCTGATAGCTTCACCTTGACATGAAGTGTGTCAGATTTATACCATGACCGGATGGCTCACCAGGAACCTGCCTAACACCCGCAGGCCTCATTCCGCACCATGCAGGGCGCCCTGCCCCAACACGTCCTGTGAGGAAGGTTAACAGGACACGGCTGGTGGCTAATACGTAGCTCCAGCCGGGGGCCAGGATGGCCTTTCCTAGTGTAACGTAAAACCTTAAAGGTTGAGGAGAGAGTAAAAGGTAAGCAATGTGCTTGTGCTTTCTCTGTCCCTGTGAAAAACAGTCTGAAGGATGTCCACCCTGAGAGGACAGCCGCCTCCTGACAGACACATTCATCTGGACGATGTCCACACTGAGGGGAAGACCGCCTCCTTACACACACATTCATCTGGACGATGTCCACCCTGAGGGGAAGACCGCCTCCTTACACACGCATTCCCCCCGCAGGATCCATCCTGTCTGACTGGCAGAAGAGGAGCTTCCCACAGCCCCCCATCACCATTTCCCATGTATATTTCTCCATTTTCCCCCTAAACAAATTGTGTATTTGCCTGCACTCTCATCTCCTGTGCCTCCTTGGCCACAGCTGGTCAGCATCCATTATACTTCGCTGTTGTCATTTACAAAGAAACTGAGCATATTTGTCCTGGCAGAGAATAACAAAACAAAAATTTTATTTCTAGAATAGTATCTGCTCCTTAGTACGGATTAAGAACTTATTTTCCTAGATCCGTTTCGCAGCCTGAATTTTCCGTTATTTTAGTACAAAGTACTAGAGAAGAAGCAATTTATCTTTTTTTGCTGACTAGTCTAGAATGTAGGAATCGGACCCAATTTTTTTTTCCTGAGAGTGAATAAACTGACCTGAAGATAAATTGAGTTGTAAGTGCCCAAAAGACATTGAGAAGAGACCTGAACAGAGATGGACAGTTCAGGTCTAGAAAGTAAAAATCCAGACCAAGATATTGTTTCAACCAACCAGTTGAGCACTCAACTGATTGGTTGAAACAAAATCTTAGCCTGGATTTTTACTTTCTGGACCTGAACTATTTGTCTCTGAACCTGAATGTTGAATACAAATGCAGCTTCCGAATGCCATGGGAATGTTATATATTGCATCCACGGCTCATTGTCCACGGGAACTAATCAGGATTTCTTTGTATAGTCAGGGCACAGGTCCTTCATTTGACCACACAACAAGCCATATTTGAGGGTGTTGTGAATAATATGGATATCATATGGAGAGCTCCGAATGACCTATGGCTGTTTTTGAACAAAAGATTTTGTAATGAGCCTAATTTGCGGGAGGCTTTGCGGTCGTGCCAGATACAGGTAGTGTTCTCCTTCAGATATAAGATGGGCTGCTGAGGTGGGAGCTGGTGCTGTTTGAAGTGCCTGAGCAGCCCATACTGCTGCTAACTAATGTTTTTGCTATTTTCCCCAGCTTCTTAACCTGTGAATATAAAAGGAATGTTCTTTTATATCTTTAGATTCCTGCTTATTTTTATTTGTGAATAATGTTAAATTGAAAGAATATGCCAAACTGATTGGACCATTAAGGCACTGGGTACATTCTTCAAGGTCGTTTTAGAAAGTCAATGCACTTTATGATTAAATCAAGAGTAAACAATCAACCAAAACAGGAATAATGAGGAACATCCATTATTGCATCCATCCATCCATCCATCCATTTCCTCCACCTGCTTGTTGACTAAAGATTCACCCCATACTGTGATGTTTTATATTTTCATTCTTCAGCTGTCCTTTTCCTGGAGATGTTTCACAAACACGTCACATTTTTCGGGGAGTACAATCTAAGTGGCGGATGAGCTGATTATGTTACGTGTGACTCTGAGTGCCTTTTGAGTGTATTTTTCTGTCAACACCGTGCAACGCTTTAAAGCTTTCGGGCTGCTTCAGCAGAGAGTAAACAACATGAGGGATGTACAAAAAAATATATGTGACGGAGGAGAAGCGATTCTGAAACACAGCAAATGTGCAAAGATTTAATTTCAATTATGGCTACATAAGAAGGTCCACATGGAGATGAAAATGCTAATAAAGCTATGAAACCACGATCCCATTAGCAACGAAAGTGACAGACAGTCATGCTCTGAAGGTCTTCATACTGTCCCAGTAGACAAATGATGAATAGGGTCATAGCCTGGATAGAAAGTGTTGCCCAGCCTTTTCTTAATTATAATCCCTGTAGGAACATTGGTGGTGCGAAAATCATTACGTGTCGGAACTCATAAATCCTTTTTCATGAATTCTGTTTCACAGCTGTTTTTAAAAGTAAAATAAATGGCTCTGGGCACAGTGCTTCCTCTTAATTGCACGTCGGATTTGCTCTGCCTGCTTCGGGACCAATCTCCTACAGCGGGGAAAATCGCCCTGATGAGCGTTTATTGTCCGTATCTGGCTGGTGAGGCAGAAGCCTCTACGTTTCATTATTGCCTTCCCACTGGCTGTTCTCTTGAGGTAGGGGTCATGCAACATTATTATCAAAGAAATGCATAGCCTGTAAAATCTCTGCTTAAAATGTTAGTTTCAGTCTAGGAATAATTAGCAGAAAATCATTATCAAAGAAAATTATTATCAAAGAAATGCATAGCCTGTAAAATCTCTGCATAAAATGTTAGTTTCAGTCTAGGAATAATTAGCAGAAAATGTTACGAAAATGAAATTTGCAAAAATACCCCTGGTGGTCAGGAATTAATGTGCTCACTGCCATGGTTTGATTCTCAGTTCTGGGAACACAGTGGCACTGTTGGTTCAAGCTCTGTGCTCATTGGTCAGAAGGTCGCCAGTTCAAATCTAGTAGCCAGCAGAGTGATGTCACCAGTGGACCCTTAAAAAAGGCCCTTAACCTACAGGGGTGCTGGAGGCTGTCTGACCCAAACTGTGTTCTGATCCAAAGGGGTCGGCAACCTGTGGCTCGCGAGCCACGTATGGCTCTTTCAGCACGAGGCTACGGCTCTTCTCAGAACCGCATTTTCATGTCTCAACATATTATAATACTTTTGCAAATACAGTGGTACCTCAGAACTCGAATTTAATCCGTTCAGAACTCCGGATCGAATCATAAAAGTTCAAGTTGTGATCGAGTTTTCCCCATAAGAAATAATAGAAAACCAATTAATTGGTTCCCAGCCCCAAAAAATTACACCTAAATATGTTTTTTTTTTTTTTAGCATTTAAACACAAAATGAACAGGATAAAACAAGAA
>JAODLC010000028.1:4115439-4138702 GCA_026781145.1 Hippopotamyrus pictus | reverse complement strand
GGTACCCCACTATGAACGCAGGCCCACTGTGACATTGTGCCTCTAATAACTACTCGCTGCTTCCTGTCTGTTAACCAATTTTTGATCCAAGCTGCTACAGTTCCTAAAATCCCTGCAGCTTTGAGCTTAAGCAAGAGCTGTTTGTGGGGGACAACATTAAAAGCCTTCTCGAAATCTAAGTAGATCACATCGTAGGCGATCAATTTCACTTGTAGCTTGTAACTCAAATAAATTAGTTAAACAGGATCTACCTCTCCTAAATCCATATTGGTTATCCCTCAGAATGTTATTTGAATCCAGGTAATCTACCATTTTCACTTGAATTATAGCTTCCATTATTTTTCCAGTAATGTTAGTTAAACTGATTAGGCTATAGTTTGCTGTATTACTTCTATAATCTTTTTTGAATATGGGTGTTATATTTGCATGCTTCCAATCAGAAGGTACCAGACCAGCAACTAACGATTTCTGGGATAGTAAAGTTAAAGGATGGCTAATAATATCCCTTATCTCTTCTAAAACTATAGGTAAGATGCCATCAGGGCCCTGCGATTTATTTATTTTGAGCTTAAATAGGCTTAATACCACATCAGCCTCAGTTATACATATATTGGTCATAGACGACGCTGTATTCGTACTAAATGGTGGTAAGTTACTCATGTTCTCTACTGTGAACACCAGTGTAAAATAATCATTAAATTCATTTACTACTGTATATCAATTTCATTTTCAATTATAAGGCCCTTACTATCCTGCAAATTAGTGATTTCAGCTTTTAGCGCTTTTTTGGAGTTAAAATATTGGAAGAAACTTTTCTTATCATCCTTAGCATATTTCTTTCTACATCCCTCTTGGAGCGTCTAATGTTATTCTTTAACTCAACCTGTAGACTTAAATACTCCTGCTTTATTTTGAAATCATTAGTTTATTTCCGTTTGTGGAACAGAGCCCTTTCCTCCTGACTTTATTCTTAATTTCCTTAGTAAACCACCTTGGGTGTAGTTTCCTAGATTTAGTTTTGCTGGAAACAAACAGCACAATGTGCTTTTAAAAAATTCCCATGCCTCTTCAACAGTTTTGCTATTTAACTCCATCCAGTTTACAGTTTTTAGTTTCAGCATCATACCATTATAGTTAGCCTTCCTAACATTGTATACTTTTGTTTTGGACGTTGCTCTTTGGATACTAAAATTAACCTCAAATTTAACCATGTTATGATCACTACCATCCAGTGGTTCTAAAACCTCTAATTTTCCAATCCTATCCTGGTTATTAGAGAAAACAAGATCAAGAAGGGCTTCTCCCCTAGTAGGGGTATTAAGAACTGAGTAAAAAACAATCCTGTACTAATTCCACCATCTCAAGTTCATATACAGAAGAGCCATAATCATAATCCTGATATTGTCATATAACATTCTGCTTTCCTCTGCAGCTACATTAGGTGCTCTATAACAAACCCCAACAATTAGGTCATTTGAGTTTTTAGCATCTAGTTTTACCCATACAGCTTCTGTACTTTTATTTTTATCAGTGAGCTCCCTTGCCTGCAAGTTTTCTTTTACGTATACTACAACACCACCTCCCTTCTTGCCTATCCGGTGTCTACGGAACAACATATAACCATCCATATTATATTCTTCTCACTCATTGTCACTCATCCATGTTTCTGTTATTCCTATAATGTTGTAAGTGTCCGATGAAATTAGAGCCTCTAAATTATGAATTTTGTTTCTAATACTCCTAGCATACAGACTGCAAAAAGTAGGCCCAGTTTACAGTGCCCACTTTTAATATTAATTGGGGCTTTCCGTCTTTCCCCACCTATATTCTTAACTAACCTCCCTGCCCCCCCAGTCCCTAATTTAAACATTCCTCAACTACTCTACACATATGCCTCCCCAATACACTGGTTCCCCTCTGATTCAGATGTAACCCGTCCAGCCTGAACAGGTCCCACCTGTTCCAGAAGATCTTCCAGTGCCCCATAAACCTAAACCCCTCTTTCCTACACTACCCTTTTAGCCACGCGATTAATCTCCTTATCTTAGCTAACTTAGCCTGACTTGCACGTGGCACGGGAAGTATTCCAGAGAATACCACCGTGGACGTTCTGCTTTTAAACTTATCCGCAACTTCTATAAATTTATCCTGCAGAACAGTCCTCCTGCCCTTTCCTATGTCATTGGTGCCAACATGCACCAAGACCACTGGATCCACCCCGGCTGGGGCCAAAAGCCTGTCCACACAATTCGGAAGGTCCCCTACCTGGGCACCAGGCAGGCAAGACACCGTACGGGACCCTCTATTACGGGTGCACACATAACTATCTACACCTCAGATAATTGAATCCCCTACTACCACAACCTCCCTCCTCCTGGGGGTAGGAGGCTCCTTGGTGCCCAAGGACCAGCCTGCCTCCCCAGTCTCTTCCGGCTCTAAAGCTGGAAGCACCTGAAATCGGTTAGACACCGTCACTTCAGGAAACATGATGACCCTCAAATAGATTGGGTCTCTGAGCTGAAAACACTGTTCTTTTTTATGCAATAAATGCTCTTAGGAAGCATAGAGCGGTCTTGATTCAGATTGATTCGATTGACTGAACTTCATTGTATTTGTCCAAAATGAATTATCCTCAAGTAGCAAAACCTTTCAATGTTCCATGAATGATATTTTTTTCAACATAACATATACATCGAAATTATCTAATAAGCAAAATGAATGCAGTAACAATTTCCAGAAAACCCCAAACTGAGACTTGGGAAAGTTAAATATAGTTAAAAGCTTCAAGTTATCAAATTCAGCAATCGCCATGCCTAATGACAAAGACAAATCGAAAATCAACAAAGGAAACTTTTACGTTACTTTTAACTGAGACCTTAAATACAGACGTTTGGCTATTATTCCTCTAAATATCTCTAAATTTGGTTAATATTATTACAATGTGAAAAGAAAGTACTGTCATTTTAAGTTTTTTCTACTTTCCTTCAAAGATTCCCAAGTTTAAAAACTATAAAGTTCTGTTAATGTTTAGTCTTTCATTTTCTATGACACTAATAAAATTTGTGAATGTACCTGTTTATACCTGAATGTGCAGTTTTTATTTTGCATTCAAAGGCAGGTGCTTGTAACCAATTTTTGTGAATAAGGTGTATAGTGACTGCATCAATCATGAAACATAACATTAGGCCCTGCATCCTCCAGGGAAAAAGCTACATTTTATTTTCATGCAGAAAAAGGAATATAAATGCAGCATGTGCATTACCATATGGAAGGAAGAGTGAAGGTTTGATTTTGATTCGGTTCTTATGATTTCCTCAGGGGGGAATTCACATACAGTAAAACCACAATATGTGAAATTCAGTTCCCCTCCATTTGCAAAGGTAATCATATATATCCTAGGGCGACCGATCTTTCTCAGGTAGGACTTCAAAAGTTGATTGCGACAGGCTCAAAAAAATTCAAAACAGCAGTTGATAACATTGAATATCTCAATTTTCCTCAAATATTTCACTTTTGGCATTGGCTAGCATTTGGCAGCTACATCATATTATGCCAGCACAACACATAGAACTGAATATCATCTGAAATCAGGAAAAAAAATGCACAATGATATTTTTCTTTTCTTGTAGACCCTCTCATCCCCTTTGCGTAGCTGGCTGACACTTACAAACATTTTACTTGGCCAAGAGGAAGAGGAGAGAAAAGAGATAAAGCAAAGCTATGTCAGACAGAGTCAGACTCATCAGGCTAGCCCTTGGCTAAGGAGTTTTGTGCAGAGTTTTGCGAGTTCATCTCCACATATCCACTCAAGCACAGTCAGGTGTGATCACACATATCTTTACTGTCCTCTGGAGTGAGACTGGCACCGTGAACTCCACACTCCCTACTTCCTCTAAACCAAATATACATGCTTTGCTTTTGTAAGTACTGTAATAACATAAAAGAAAAAAGGTTCTGTTGATGTATATAATAGTAAAAAGCAACAAAATTTCCATTGAGCACTGGGAGATCACTGGACTTCCTGTTAACATCAAAGGCCCGTGGGCAGTACGGGAGGGGAGAAACTTAAAAGGCAGGACTGTCTATTCTCTCATTTCCCACGAGCAGTGAGGAGTTACAGTACGCATGTCCCAGAAATCACACCGGAAGAGGTGCCACTCCATCACACAGACACACCAGCATTTTGGAGACACCAACACACCTCCTTTTGAACTGTGGAAGCAGCGCAGGGTAATTTTAGGTCTGCAGAATTTTGTGAAATGGGTTTGTTTATGTAAAAAGGCTATTTTCCCGGTCAAGATTATTCCCTCTGGATCTGAAGTAATATGATTGTTGTGAATAAGTATGACCCTAAAATACCTGATCCTTTGACAACTCCATGGGTAGAGCCATCCTGCTCACTTTTTCAGGGTTGCGGGGTCGTTTACAACCCCTGAAATTAGTACTTTTTGGTATATCTGTGGATTTAGTACATTTTCGTATCTGTGTGTTTCTTTAGGCAATCCACAGATGCGGGTTTTAGGTGAACTGATGGATCTAAATTTCCCATATCATTTATGAAACTGAGCCCTGTGACAGACTGACATTCTGACTTGGGTGTCAAAATAGTGCTTTAACAATATTCTATTTTTCAAACATGATTCAAACAATATTAGATTTCACTTTGCTAATAGCAGCACCAGGGGTGTCGCTGGGGTCCTAAGACATCAGGGGCTCAGCCCAGAGACCCAAGCTACTCAAGGGTCATCATGATGAATTTTCACTCTCTCTGAAGTTGTGATGACTGTAACATTATGAAGGTTTTGAAACAGCCCTGGACTGTTGTCATGTATGAAATTCTCAAACTGAGACTATGGTCGTTAAAACATCCAGGCTTAATAAATTATTTGAGGCTCGTTCCAATTAATTCAGGGCTTCAGGCTCATGACATGTCTGAGTAGCGCTGAAGCTCAACAAACCATTATATACTAAAACAGCCGTACAGCTAGCCAACACATCTCATGTGATAAGAAATAAATATTCACATCACAATTCCTATGTTCAAAACTCCCAACAACAAAGCACTATCAGAGTACTCAGTACTCAGTAATACACATTAATGGTGCAATGGGGTAAATAAATATAAATAGTTTATACATGTGAGTAAGAATCCGAAATGAATATGAGTAAGAATCCGAAATGAATATGAATATGAGTAAGAATCCCACATGAATATGAGTGAGGAATCCGAAATGAATGAATATTGTAGTATGGGGTATTCTAGGCCTAACAACTGTTTGAAAGTCACATGATTTGGTGAAAGAAACCATTTGGCTAGCTTTCCGAACCAATGACACGCTGAGAAGCACCCACAACAGAAATGATACAAAATACGAAGACCCCACGTTTTAGTAAAAATAAACACATGGATTAGGGCAGAGAAGTAGCACTTGTCACAGTCGTAACAGATGCATTTCGTTTCGTTTTCGGTGTCATTTCCGCTTTCGTTCTCACCAGTTTGAGTGCTGTCTTCAGCAGGAAAGATAACTGGATATTATCAGCTTGAAAGCCTCGACAGTCCACAGAAGTGATGTCCCCTGGTTTTGGTTCTAATGGCTAGTAGATGGGCACTTTTCCTGATTTTCTATCTTTGTCTCCAGCACTCACCGGCTTTAATGATAAGGGGAACTCTTCAGACTTAATGGATATCGCAGATCTCATTCTGTTGATACGGTGAACACTTTATCATTGTCTATCGTGGCTGGCTTTGTAAGAGGGATGGTCACAGAGGCAGCAATTAGCCCAATGTGAAATGCATGCAGTTGGGAAGCTGCAGATGAACTGTTCTCCTTCTAGGGGGCAACAGTAGGGGGTTTGGGGGGGGAGGGGGTGGACTGTGGCTGGGGAACGTGAAAGGCAGGGGTCATGTCTTAGAGAAAAGTAGTAATCGAGGGATGATTGTAGCGGCTAAAAACATACATTTCAGCATCACGGATTCTGCTGACGAAATTCATCAGAGGGTCAACATGTATGTATTTTATCCCCATTATCCTCAAAATGGCCAGCCCTTGCAGCACTAATAGAACAGCCCAGATATGCCTACACCGCATTAATGAAAGCCATGCTTTTAAAGGTCAAGTAAGAACTGAAATATGTGAGAAACTTATCCTAAAATCCGAGGCCTGGGTCTTATCATCCCCATCAATATACGGTGACGTCTATGTCAGATGGGCAGCTAAAGGTCTGTCGGTGGATTGGGAGAGGGGGGGACAGCACTGTCCCCCAGGCCTGTTGCGTCACTCGATGACGTTTGGATCAGAAGAGGTGTGTGATACTTTTCACTCCCCCCCCACCACTGAGCTGGCAGCAGTGCTATGCATCGTGCCAACCTATGAGAAACTGAATTATTCACTATTTCTGAATGGGAGGACATTGTGAATATTTTGAATGAGAATTTATTCCCACATGTCTAGCGATCTCTCAAGATAACTGTTTAATGCACAGAAATATACACAAATGGCACCAAATCATGCATAACATACATTAATCCAGAGATTCCTTAGAGTGTTCAGGGCGGCAGACCATAAATGTTTTATAAAGACGGCACTGAAAAATGTTCCCGGTGTATTAAACATACAATTATTTCTTTAGTCACAAAAGTTACTGAGCAGAACTGATTTGTTGCTTCAGCACTTATCTACCTACCCAACCTGTACCCAGGTTGTCAAAGACCTCCAGCTGTATATAAATCAATAGAATGGAATGCAGATTGCAGCAGACGGTTTTTGGGATTCTTCGAGCTGTAGACAATGATTACAGCTAATCCAGGAGAAGCACACGACAGTCCGTCCTGCAAAGCGAGATCTGGGGTCTTGGGATTGACACTATTTATGGTTTTGAGAAGGCTCAAGAGAGGAATCAGTTGGTTTGGGAGAACCTTCAGTGTCCTCTCCATCGAGACAAAAAACGATTAAGTCTTCTTGCAAATAATGGATGTGACATGAGACATTGGGAACAGTCAAATGTCACAATGCCTTAATCCTAAAGATCAGTATGGCCTTAATATTTATCCTAGGTATCTTAGTATGATGAACTAAAGAAATCGCATGGCAGGGCACCTTTTCAGTCACAAGAGGCCATCAAAATCTGCATATAACCTGTACCTCTGTATGCAAACAACCTCCCAGTTTTACCCTGTATTTCAATAAACGCTAGATCCTAAGTGATTATCTGAATCCCATTATGAAAAATCCTATTATCACAGAGTATTGAATCTAGCGCGATAAGTGTCCCATGAATTACGCATTTCATCTTTCATAACAACATGAATGAATCGCTACTATAATCTGTATTTTCACTTGTTCCTTACGTGTCGCCCTAAGGACATGGAGAAAACGTGCGCATCTTGAACCGAATCAATCCATTTCCGATACTCAGTTGCAATTATTTAACGTTATTAACGCATTTCACGTACAGGATTTTGTCTTTGTTCCTATTTACTGGTCATTTCAAGCAACCACACTAGCATCTGCAAATATTAAAAACTATAATGAAATCACTAAGCTGATGCGGAAATGTTTGATAATTTAGTTGTTTTGTCAGTTTACAAACTTGAGGATCCGAAGACATAGAAAGCGTACATTTCTTCATACTTTTCAAGTAGGCTACTGTGTTTTCAAGTATATAAAAACACTTTGGCATCAGATGGATGCTGACAAAATGACTGCACGTACTATCCTAAATGTAAGCCCTTTCAATACCCATAAACACTTTCCTAGAAACATATATTTATTTGTCAAGATTTAAAGAAGTCTATAACAAAAACATTTTACATTTTGACAAAAAAAAAAAAACTCATGTATGCATTACAAAACGATGAAGTTGAAAGACATCATCTACCTTAACGGTATCGGTGGCTGACTTCAAGCGCTTAAAATCTGACTTCGAAAAGCATCCTTTTGGGAAAAACGGGAAATGTGTATCTATGAAAAGAAATCGCCCTTAAAGTTCTTGCATTATGGATAAATCCGTTAGTCCATTTATATACTGAGCTGTGAAATCAAGCGTCCAGCAAGTAAATACCTTCGCGTAAAATCACGGAAAAGGAGCAATCAATTCGCCTTGAGCTCTTGCAGGGAGAAATTGACCTGCATCGATGCCCCGTTCCGGAGGAGCCGTCTTCTGGACTCCTGGATCTGATCGGAGTTGGAATTGAAGAAATAAAAAAAAAATCAAACCCTTCTCAAATCAACAGGCTGGATAAATGGGTCCATTACAGCGGATGTCTTTTAAAAGGTCTCAAAACAGATAAAGACGTTTTGTTTTCACCAAGGCTTGTAACCCTATAATTTAGTGGGACGTTGAGAAAAAATAACGAAAACCGACTAGAGCCTTTTGGTGTTAAAAGGGAGGAGGACGTGTGAGAGGCTTGGAGGCACTGGAAGTGCTATAAGGCTTCTCCTTTTGCCTCTGAATTGAAGTTTACCTGGCAGCAAACTGAAAACTACCGTTATCATAATGAAAATCACGTTTCACGTGGTCAGGCTAATGAATGATCAAATAATATAATAGTTTCTACTTTTTAATGAAATCCATTTTATGTATAAATTCAAGTTATAATTACGGATTGCTTAATTTTTATACTGTATATAATCATACACTCCAATCATTGGGAAGGGAGCGTGACTAAACTCCAGGCAGGCATAAACATCAATGCATGCTTCGAGGAAAAAGCGTCTGACAATATGCAATATTAATCTATTAACTACAAATAAATCAATGAATTCAAAAATCTTATTTCAGATATTTCGAAGATGATCGTGTGTGACCAAACCAGCAACTGCTTTCCTTGCTGATCTAGGCAGTTAGCGGCTTTTTTTTTTTTAATTATTTATATTTGTAACATATAAACAGCAACGACATATCCTTCTTCTTCCACATGTATATTCGTTTTCTTTTTATTATTTGCTATATGAATAATTAGGCTACCTTACAAGTGCTACCATGAGAAGTTTATTTCTGTGGCATGTCTAGCAAATTCAATAAGGAATCGCTATTATATTACCAAAGCTTGCACTCCTTTAACAATAATTGCGCACGTCAATTATTTACCGTTATTGATTACCAGTACCGGTCCTAACCCATGTTGCGCCCTAGGCGAGCATCACCACTGCTGCCCCCGACCGAGTCAAAGTGAAACTGGCTGGCAAGTCGGCTCCCCCTCAGAAGGTGGCGCCGTATGCGCCGCCTGTGTCGCCAGCCCGGTTGATTACATACTCATACACCCTGCCATTGAGTCCCCAAGAATAAACATATACGTGGCATAGGTTTAAAATCACTGTTAATGTCTTGGGGCAAAGACAAAACGTAACTAGTTAAATTTAATGCTGCTTATCTTGAACAGGGTCGCAGGGCATGGGAACCCACTGGATGGGTCTATGACAAAGTACGCACATACTGTGTGTAATTTCGGGATTGTGTTTAACGCAATTACACGCATTTGGGGTGAAGGGAAACCGCAGCACCAAGAGAAATCACACACAACACGGGGAAACGGGCAAACTTTGCACACAGAGCAAAAATGGGATTTGAAACGGCAACCCCGACTAATCTGACACTATTACCGGCAAAGCATTTCCTAACTATTTATCCGACACAGAACTGTGCTAAGCAGCTTATATATGAGGAAGTACAGGGCACAAAGCACCGCAATACGGCGAATATAATGCCAGTCTGTTACATGCAGGACGCACACACGAACAGATGAGTAATTTAGACAGTCCACTTATCTGTGTGTCTTTATTCTGGTATTATCATGAGTAGAACTTTATAAATAGAATACACCAGTAAATGAATAACAGTAAAACTCGTAGCTAAAAATCTATAATCCATTGAATTACTTAAGGATTTTACAGTGCGGAGTCAAATCAATTTAGGTGTCAATCGTAGTGCCATCTGGTGGTATTTCAGCCTAATAGCAGTTGCTGAAAACAATGCATTCAGTATTTTAGAGATAAACAACCAGCTTTCAACAGAGAACAGACAAAATATGTGACCAAGAAGCCTGCTAGATTACATATGTATGAGGGCTAGACAAGATTCAATTTGAAATTAAAAATATTAATTGAAGCTTATATAACTATTAAAAATAGACATGCTTTTTTAAAAAAAGGTTGAAATTAGTTTCGACATTTTTAAGGAAAATAAGTCCATATATGTCAGACATTTATAAACAGAATCACACCCCCTTGGTCATATCTGATACAAAAATAGTGTATAATAAGATACAGTGGAAATATAACAAGCCAAAATGTCTTTATATCTTTTCCAAACTTAACATCAACTCAACACCAACCCTCACGGGTGTATTTACAGTGTTACTTTAAAACAGCTGTGTCATAATCCATATATCTCTCTTCCAATTCTTATCTTGGACAGTCACAGGAGAGCCTGTGAGCCCACCTCAGGCAGCACAGGGGAGGGGTACACCCCAGACAGGATGCCCGCCCACTAGAAAGTAGATACACTTACACACCACAGGGGACGCAATGTTACCAATTAGCCTAAATGCATGTGTGTGGACTGAGCGAATAAGCAGAGTACTTAAAGCATCCACTCACATGGCAAACTCACACCCACACAGGGCACAGGCAGGATTCGAACCCCCAACCCTGAAGGTGCGAGACAACAGTGACATTCAGAGCCACTGTGGCATAACGTATACATAACAATGGAATGGAGTTTATTGAAAACAAAATCTAAAGCTCAATCAATACTATTACTGGCAAAGCATTCTTCTAACTGCTTATCTAATACAGGGTTGCAGCTGGGACAGCATAGAGGCTTGAATGGCATGCCAGTCGGTCACAGGATATACACACAGACAATGAGCAATTCAGACATTTCATCTACCCACTTCGTTTTGGACCACAGAGGAAAAAAACGGAATACCCTGAGGAAATCCACACGACTCAGAGACGATGTAAGCTCCAGACACGGAACGGGGCGGAACTCAGGCCCCCGCCCCCCGGGGAAACGAGGCAATAATGCTACTCACTCGGCCACCATGTCTCTCAGAACGATGACTTTATACCAGTGTTTCTCATCCCAGTTCTTGGCAACCCCCAGAATGCCCACCATTTTTACTGCCTCCCAGCTCCCTGCCAGAAAGTCCACATTTTTGCTCCCTCCCAGCTCCCTGCCAGACAGTCCACATTATTGAGCTGGTAGGGAGCAAAAACATGGACTTTCTCAGGGTCCCCGAGGACTGGGTTGACAAACACTCATTTAAACAAAATCTAGGAAGAAACCACAGTGTTACGCAAATTTTCTCAAGTGTGATTTTCTTAAATGCATGACATTCCACGCTGAATTAGCATGTTACTCTTTCCAATTATTACTTATAAGTAGCACTGTCTTCAAGTACAAATACTGTCGAAAATCATTTTATTGCTACAAATGAATCGATTTTGCTTGTTTTATAGACTCTCCATCACTCATACCAGATCTGATCGGTTATAAACTGAAAAACAAGACCACAGTTGTAAAGTTGGGATTTCCCCCAGTATTTTTAGTAGGTCACCTGTTACCCCTACATTGTAACTAAAGATATAATAAATTAAGCTCAATAGGCGTAACATCCAATCAGAATTACAGGAAAGTGTTGCCATGGCTACAAGATTTCTGAAAGAACACCTTGAAACAAAGTCCTTTAGCTAAATTTGTATTGTGTTGTTGGGGTTAGGTTACATTAAAGCGGCTTGGATATATGGAGATCTATCAGTCCTCTAACTGATATATTCGATTTATAGCAACTAGAAAATGAATGTACGAAATGTTAAACTGTAACTTTCATGACCTGCAAAACCAAACAGAAAGCTTCCGAAGAGGGCTGTGACATCACAGGGAGCTCTGCTAAGCTGATGCTTTTTGCTGATCGTATGTTGGGTCCATAAGCTCTATTTCTCCGGTGTCTGGCTCTCCTCCTCCTCGTCTTGTGCTGCAGGGTCCGCACCGGGCTGCGACCCCTCTGACGTCGTCTGCTGCCCCCTCTTGGGCACGAGGAGGTACTCCAGCTCTTCGGCGCTGACAGCCACCTTCTCGGGCTGCAGCCAGCGCTTAAGGTGTTCAAGAGCACTGTTGGGGGGGGGAGCAGAGGACAATGAGGGGCACCGCACCCATGCCACGTTAACCTTCTCTCACTCCTGATACAGCCCCAAACAGATGTGCACCCCCAGCTCTTTGTTAGGCCAATAACTACCTCTAACCTATAAGTATTAAGACAAATATTCCTGATATGCAACAGATACTGTAATAAGGCAAATTACTGCTGTACTCAGTGTTTAGTTTTTCAATACAATCGTGAAATTTATTATATTGTACTAATTCTACGTGAATCTTTTTTTGTATTGTATCTTAAAAATCTTAATCCAATTCTTTGATATTTAAAACCTGAGATCCTGAACAACCAGAGTAAAAATTTCTTACAAACTATTTATTTTAATTCAAAGTATAGTGAACTGCAACATTTCTGAAAAGTAATGTAATTAATGCATAGTTACTCGTACTGGTCAGTAGCTCAGGAGGATATACAAGCCCTCAAAGTCACAGCTGAACATCATAATTATAGGACAAGTAATACCGTAAACAGGTTTTAACCACTAGACACCATTGGTACTATAAGAAACTATATCCCCTCTGTAAAAAGATATGGCACGACACTGTGTGACTTTACCTCTGATCAAAATCACTCCCATCTTGAAAGGGATCAGATGCTGGTGAATCGTGAAGAAATCTATCCCAGCATTCCTTTTTCGCCTGTGATAGGGTGCGAAGCATCTCCCGTGATGTCACTTCCTGAGACTGGCCCTTGATTCTCCTTAACCGGTTTTCTGGGAGGGAGAAAAGGAACTTGGGAATCGATATATAAATCTGACGTCTGAGGTGACATGTCAAAAGTAAAGCAGAGTGTGAAGCATCCAGACTGAATGGTACCTAAACTGGCAATGTACACGTCTGAGTCGGCCATCGGCGCCCAGGGGTTGAGGGGGGGATTTAGAGGGACAGTGTACTGCCCGCTTCCCAGCCCTGTCTCTTCTAATGACGGCTGAAAGGAATCCGTGAATTCTTCAGCCTCTTGCCCTTGGGGCTGCTGGCTGGCCAGCCCTGGGCAGATTTCGGACCATAACTCATTGCTGGAACGAGCTTCACGGTTCTCCAAATCATCGACCATACCTTCAGGACAGTCAGAAGGAGAAAAGGGATAATATTAGAAATTTGGAATGTATGAAACTACAGGGGTATTATTATTTAATATACATGTTATATGATAGAAAACTTACATCTGGAATTCACGTGATTTTCACTGCAAACATGGCAATGTGAAAAATAATACTTAAAATACTTGGCTTACCTGAACCACTACACAAACATTAATACACATCCTGTTATTTTTATTATAACGGCTTAAGTAAAGGTGTTTAGAGTGCTTTAGCACACAGGGTTGGATTAGTCTAGCCTAAATCAGGTCTATTGTCTAAATTACTTAACTGGAGGACGTAGCCGACATCATAGCCAGTCATTTTTCATAAGGCGAACTAGTATGTGATGTTCTACTACAAAGCAAATGGGTTAGTGTCGCATGTTAGAGGACACCCGTACGGAGACCAGTATCTTAAGTTTGTAATCTAAGTTGTAGTAATCTTTTAGCAACATCTTAATACATATGCTGGTTTGAAAATGTATTGAGCGACTCCAGTCATCGTTACCTCGCAATGGCAATACAAACCTGAATACTATTTCTAGGTAAAGAGATATATTTAAAGGCACAATATATTGCATATTGAGAAATATCTGAACTCGTCTTACCTTACGCTAACGCGGGCCCCAAAAAGTCTATGTACTTTGATAAAACAATATGTGACACACGATTTAACTGTTATTTTTCGTTTATTTACACTGAAGCTGGACGAAGAGGATGACACATAATTTCTCGAACCTATAGGTTAGCGCTGGCATACACTGGCAAAACGTGATTCGATGACCAAATTGTCATTCAAAGATACCCGCGATCCTATTGGAGCAAATGTTAACTCGTTCGAAATGTTATTGGACAATAGTCTGTCTTTAGTACCACGCGTGTCACGTGAGTGCACTGCCGTAAAGCGAGGTTAAATATTGTAAATTGCGTGTGACGAAGATTACCTGTAGGTAAGTTGTGGTGACTGTAGTTAATGTGGCGCTTGCACTGTAATCACTTAAGTTGTCATTTTTTTCTCTTACGAGTACTCACGATCATTTAAACTATTTCACATTTGTTTGAAGCAGAAATTACAGTTCATAATTATAATGTTTCAGTGAATACTGTGTTATCTTTTATTTCTGTTGCTTAATCTTAAAATATTGCCTCCTACTATTGCTTTTTCTAATACGTAGGAATGGCATTTTTATTTTAAACTGCTGATAGCGTTCTCGGCGCATGACATGGAGGTCTGAATAGCAATATAAAGGATATAATGCAAACATGTTAATGCTTCGACATCTAGTGCGTCATGATAATAACCCCAGCATAATAACCCAAATATGTACATGATTGATGTGCCGAATATCACATCGGCAGCATTTCTCTGACATTGCACTGTCCTTTTCGTTCTTATTAATCCGATTACACACTTGAACTGTGTTGTAAATAAAAGGGCTTCCTCTTGCAACTCAATACGGTCTTTCAAATTGGTTAATGTTAAGTTTACTGCACTTTGTTGACAGGGTATCTAGGGTTCGGGAGATGAGATGAGAGCTCTGTCCGGATTGGCTGCGGTGGCGTTCCCCATGGGTGTGCTGCTGTCGAGGACCATGGCGTGGATGTCCAGTGGGAGAACACATCCAGAACTGGTCAGCCGCCTGAGAGGTCAGTCATAAACCTGATGTGCTTTAAAATTATCTATCTATCTATCTATCTATCTATCTATCTATCTATCTATCTATCTATCTATCTATCATCTTCATTTTATGTAACAGCATGTGTAATTCATGGATGTGGGGGTCCTATCCCAGAGGTTATGGGAGCAAGGCAGAAAACAACCCAGGATGGGGTGCCACACATGCACACCTACAGGCAGTTTGGTAACTCCAATTAACCTCAGCATTGTTTAGGACTTATGGGGAGAAACCGGTGTTCCCGGAGGAAACCCCATGATGACACGGGGAGAACATGCAAACTCCACACACACACAGAGCCGTGGTGGAGACTCCAACACTGGTCGCAGGGGTGTGAGGCATCAGTGCTAATCGCTGTGCCACCTGTCTAATTATACACAAATTAATTCTGTTAAATAATGAGTTTGAGGTTCATTACTGTCAAAAGGCCAATAAAAATAACAAAGGTTTTCCATCTTTTTCCCAGTGACTTGTCTAGTTAACATTTTCAAATGTTGTTTATTTAAAGATAATGGAGTTATCAAATCAGACCGAGTTTTTGAGGCCATGTTGGCCACTGACCGAGGGTTCTACACCAAAGAGCACTCCTACGAGGATTCCCCACAGTCCATAGGTAAATCTCCTCATGACATGATTTTCGATTTTAAGGTAGACACATAGCCCAGTGATACCCTGCTTAGGTTTTTATTAGTAATGCAGGTTTATTATTTGTTTATTGCAGGCTACCAGGCTACTATCAGTGCCCCTCATATGGTGAGACTGATACAAATTTTGATTTAATAAAATTTGGTTAAAAATAAACTAATATATAAAATATTTTTTACTGGATTAGGTTAGGGAGCTGTGCACCGTGTCCATATCTATACTGGAAGCTTTAAAAATGTATAGATATTCACATGCAGTTTCTGCAAATGCATTAATAGGGAATGTTCCTAGGGTTTTGCAGGCAGCTCAATTCTGGAGTCTGGCTGTTCTCATAAATGCTTTGCTTAGCTTAGGTTATCATTATTTCACTTCACAGTAAATAGTTAAGTTAAGTGACTTTGTCTTTATGATTGGGTTTCATGGCCAGAGCTTTTTAGTTCTGGTAACACAGGCAGAGAGCAGTATGGCCGTTAAGGTAGTCAGATGATCTGTCATAGTATCTGCTAATAAGCTTGCATTGGAATTAAGATGCCTGCTAAATTGCCATTGTTTCTAAAATATTGGGCAGACGTCAAAGGTTTGCCTATCTGTTTGTGTTTAGCACGCCCACGCCATGGAAGTACTGAGTGACAAGCTAACTGAGGGGTCCTCGGCCTTGGATGTGGGATCAGGGAGCGGCTATCTCACTGCCTGCTTTGCCAGGATGGTAGGTCGGTTAAAATGTTCACAGACCGTATATCAGTGTTTCCCAGTCTGAATCTTGCGGACCCACAAACAGTCCACGTTTTTGCTCCTCTGGGAGGGAGCAAAAATGTGGACTGTTGCAGGAAGCTTGGAGACAACAAAAACCTGGACAGACTGGGCCCCCGAAGACCGGACTGGGAAACACTGCCGTATATAATAGGATGAGTGAATACTTGAATAACTTTTGCTACAGCTACATCAAACTTATGCTAAACCTAAAATAAAAACATAATTTATGCTGTATAAACAAAATGGAGTACATTCAGAATTGTATTTGGATAATACAAAGTGCTTTTTCTTTAATTGTCACCTTTGACTCCTTCCTGAATCCCTACCTACGCTCATAGGTCGGACCCACGGGAAAGGTGGTGGGTATTGACCACATACCGGAGCTGGTACAGGCTTCCCTGCAGAACCTGCATGCCGACGACCCTGAGCTGCTCGATTCAGGACGTGTCAAACTGATCAGTAAGTCACTTAGCCGAGGCGTCTAGCTGATGTGCCAGGTTTTTGTTTTTTTGTCATTTCTCTGCCAGTAAACTCTCTCACGCCTCAATCTGGATTTTTTCTTTCCAGGATTTTTTGTGTTCGCTCTTTATAAGAAATGCATTTCCCCCACATTTCTACCAATTTGGGATTTCCAATTAATCCCTTCTTGAATCTCCTTCTCACACACACACACACACACACATTAGCTCTGGAAGGGTAAAGACTAGTGCAGAACAACTCTTGCTGTATATGTACTGTCAGCCACCCAATTCTTTTTGCTGTATGGGCCACAGGCCTCACTGTGTGGCATAATAGATTCTGCAGAGGGCAGCGTTCACTCAATTCCACCCACAGCCCTGCTGACAGCAAACGTCTTTGCAGAGGGAGGGGAGGGGAAGGAACGCCTTGCTTGATCGGTACTCTGTTGGGGTTGCCAATTTTTTTTTGAATATTATTTCTATTGTATTGCTGTTTTTCCTGGTCTGGATTTGTACTTTCTGGACCTGAACTTTCCACCTCTACTCGTGCCCTATAATTTCCAGGGAGTGGCTGTAGGTTCACCGTCACTCTGTGCTCGATAAGCATTATGGGGAACATTGCATTTGCGCAAGTTTGTTTCTACAGTAGTTCAGGTAGTGCTCTGTTAGCATAGAGTGAGGACTGTGTGTAACTGTATGTTCCTCTACATCTGTCTCTTCTCAGTGGGTGACGGGAGGCTCGGGTTCCCAGATGACGCCCCATATGATGCCATCCACGTCGGAGCTGCCGCACCTACTGTCCCCAAAGCCGTATGAGATGGGCTGGGTGTAAACCTGGGGATTATTGCAAGTCCACAGCAAAACATGTCGCTTGGCTTTACGATTAGACATCCTTTCAAAAAGAGCAGGGTCATCTCTCAAGTGGCGCAGATCAGATTTGAGATGTTCTCAAGGACTGTAATGCTGACTGAGTGATTGACCTAAACCCCCCCCCCCCAGGAGATATGAGTAGATTGGTTAAGTAACAAGTTGATGAGAACTAAAATAAACTACCAACCAAAATCTGGCTTCCTGGTCTGTAGTGGATACATTTGTGTGACTTTGACAGATAGCATAGCTCTTAATAAAAATAAACGTCTTTATGTAAGCAGAGTGCATGCGGCCATCTTAAAGTTCAGTGTTTCCAGGCCCATTTACCAAGCTGCAGGCTGCTCACAGTCCCCACAGTCAGGATGGAGCGTTTCTTCACCCCTGGCTGTGTACCTCCCGCAGCTCTTGGACCAGCTGAAGCCTGGCGGCAGGTTGGTGCTGCCCGTCGGCCCGGAGGGAGGGAGTCAGGTTCTAGAGCAGTATGACCGCCAAAGCAATGGTACGTTCTCCAGGAAAGCTCTCATGGGTGTGATCTACGTTCCCCTCACTGACAAGAACCACCAGTGGCCCAGGTAATCCCCCAGAGACACCGAATTTTCACTTTGGGAAAATGTTATTTTTATTATTATTAAATTAACTTAATGCACTGAAGAATAATGCTCCCTGTGGTCAGTCATTTATGATTGTGCACAAGGATTTTTACATTTAAGGCTTATTTCCATCTCAGATGCTTTAAATGTGGAAAAGATTGTTGAGTTTCCCCAGTCGTCTCCCAGTAAACATAAGACAGGGTCATCCCTGGAAGGGACGTCTCTGGGTACACACGTCTATAAAACCTTGCATTGTCTTCAATTTAGTTTTTAATCATTTGAAATCACTTTTAAGCAAATATGTTTGATTTAATGTTTCCAGCTTCTGCTCTGGAAGTTTCACTGCTGATCAATGCTATGTTTGTTTCCTCCACCCCGGCCCCCCCCACCCAGAGGTGAGCTCTGACTGCAGTGTCATTGCCCCTGCAGGAGGTGGCGCCCTTGCTGCAGTTCTTGAGTCCCACATAATCCAAGGGGGGGGGGGTGCTTCACCACTGTCTTGACCTGCTGCCTAGCAACACATGTGAGAGCGCCTGCCTGCCTACGAAGCTTTATCATCCGTATTTTAACAGGCTGCAATTAATCAGCCTCTTGGCATCACTGAGGTTTTGGTATGGCACATTTTACATTATACACAGAATGAAAAATGTTTGTATTTTTGCAGAGAGAGAATGAAGACATAGCTTTTGGACCTCATTTAGAAATGTATTTTGTATATAAACCAGTGAACAGTTCACAGTATCACAGTAAAATCATAAATTGACAATATCCACTGTCGTGGATTCTTTACCCATTGTATGATGTCTAGTATGGTGTAAATAGTATGAAACTTCCATTTAATGTTGAAATGGAATTATCTACAGAATATTTTGAGAAGCTTGAATGCCCCAGTTTTTCTGAAAATAAATCTGAATATCACTAGATCTTATCCAGAGAACTTGACATTGAAGTAGGACTATCATTGCAAGTTAAAATGTTTGCTACTCAAAAACAATATTATCTTAACATGCTGAACATAACAGACCAACGTCTATAATCATAAAGTACTGGTGACTCTCAGAAAAGAACTCTAAATTTGCCAGAACATTGATGCTGCATACCCTGTTAATTGAAATGACTTGTAAATTAAACGGTGATGTGATTAATAATGTGAATAATAAAATTAAGTATTTGCTAATCTTTTTTTTCGTGCTTCATTTCTTCAAATGCCCAAAACCTAACTGCCTATTTGTTTGGTTAATTAGATAATTAGAACTGGTGCCATAGTGACATTTTATGTAAATGTGAAATTTATTAATCACCGTTGCCCATGATACTGTCCAAATACTGGAAACTACTAACTTCACTAGTCCCTAATCAAGGCAGAGAAATATACTGAAGACAAACAGGACAGGACAGTGAAACTGAAACACCTAGTTTTAAACCACAGTCATTTATTTAAATTGAATAAAAAAAAGTGGCCTGGTCACTGCATGATGCAATAATAGTGGAGGAAATTGTTTCCTAAATTGCTCCTCCAAAACTCCCCAAAATGGCTCATTAATATTCAGATCTGGTAACTGTGCAGGCCATGCCAAGTCACTTTCATGTTCATCAAACCAGTTACCAGTCTTGCTGTGTGTATTGGTGCAATATCATCCTTATACATGGCACCACATTCAGGGTACAATGTTTGAACCATTGGGTGAACACAGTCTTCCTGGTTTGGTAGTCCTTGGCAGTGACAGGGTTGCCAAGTCTCACGCATCTGCCATGACAGTCACGCTCGTGCAAGATATCTTACGGCAAATCTATATTATTTCATTATAAATCCAAAATTAGCTATATCTCTTGGGGTAGTTTACAAACCCTACAGACTATTTACAAGGTAATAAAACTGTTACATGTAAATGAATGTGCAGACTAGACTTGAATTGGAAATCTAACGCCAGCAAGTTGACCAAAGTTGACAACCCGGCATTTGGGGCCTAGAGAATGCAGTTATATTGCAGCCCAATATAATGATCTACCTTAGTGTTGCACACTGGATACACAACAGTCAGGGTGGTTGGCCTCTTTGGAGATTCCCCCCACTGTAACTCTCCCGGATGTGGGAAAGACAGTGAAGGTGGACTCAGAGAACAATACATGTCTTGCAATGTCCATAGCCCAAGTTTTGCACTGCTGACACGATTGAAACTGACATTTGGCATTAGCACAAGTGACAAAAGTTTATGTCCAGCAGCTCGACCATGAATATGGACCTTATTGAGCTCCCAATGAACAGTTTTGGTCTAGGTGTGCATTTAATTCTACACTGAGTTGGGCAGCTGTCAGTTTATGTCATTTGTGCATAATCCAGGTTAGTGCCCAGACATGCCTTTCAGACAGTTTTCTCTTGCGCCAAAAATTATTCCTGCTGGATGTGGTCTTGTCTTTCGTGTTGGTATGCCGACATTACCCTGGATACCATGGCTCTCAATACACCACAAAAACTTGCTGTCCTCTTCTAAACTCTAATTTGTCTCCAATTATGTTGTGTGGTGTGCAATATTTTATGTACAGTTGTGCTATTGCTCTGCTAATTCAACCTTCAGACTCTGCTCTTACTGATGGAATGTGTGATCAGTGAAGATTGGCCACCAGGCTGCACACATATAAGTGTGAAACCTCAAACATTATATTGCACAGTGTTTCAGTTTCAATGTCCAAACCCTGTAGGGCCTGCTGGGAATATTGTGTCCTGTGCTTCCTGGGATTGGCTCTTGATCCCCATTTCATGACCAAGCGGTCAATTGATAGAAGATGGATATTAGTGCATGGCTGGTATCTGGGCTCATATTTCCAAGGTTGGGGATTTGAATCCTGTGTGTAGAGTGAAAACCTGTGTGACTAGAAGAATTGGAGACTCCAAACTCCTCATGATCATGCGCTACATAAGTACTTGGAAGATGGATGTTTTCATTGCTGCAGAGTGAATCTGACTTCATAGATGCTGGTATGGTTGAGGGCAGCTACTCCAAATATACTTAAACCATAACTGGGGTAAGAAAATGGCATTATGGGTAATTAGCAGTCATGGGTACCGCATGGGATGTATATTGTGATGCTTGGGATCTGGTAGTTATGTGTATTTCCTGTGTGAATAAGGGTGTCACAAATGACCAAAACATGGCTGTGAGAATCGACTTTGATTCTGCTGGGAACCATATGAGAATTGTACAAAGGGAAAATAAACTTTTGAAGATCTCCCCTTCATGGTTGGGGGTTCAAGTGGAAAGACACTTAGGACAAGAAGTCCTCCAGATGCTCAAAGTACAGTCTTGAAAGTTTCCTTCTGACTGAAAGATGTTTAGAAGCATGGTTACACAGAACAATGGAGCCGTAGAAATTTTCAGGGTAGGATTTAAAATGGATTGGATTGTGCTGGGGGCGGGGTAGATTTACGTATATTCGTGCTTATTTACAGCTGTTATAACTGTACGTGTTTCTAACTTCATGGAAAAATTACATACAGTATTTACCAGTTAGAACGATTGTTCATACTAGTATTTACTATTCATTGTCAATGATGCAGGTGGCAGCAACAAGCCACAAAACACTTTGGTACCTTGACTACACCTTTTTCTACAGAAGAGGCTGATGACGTAACTATGCCGCGACATTAAACGAGAAAGGACCCTCTGTTAACTGGCGTGCAGAAGCTTCATGTGGTTTTTACTGGTGTTCTCTGTAAATTATGCTAAGAAAGCTGCCGGCCGTTTATTGTACGATGGAGTGAGGAATAACAGACTGATTACGGAAGCCATCGGTGCTGACAACAGCCAAATCGGATGCATTAAGGCAATTGAATCACTTGGCCGGTGGAAGATAAATCCCAAACGTGGTTTAACGACTTGCTGTAACATTTTGGGATCCGGTCGGCAAATCGAACAGCTGTATACAGGCAGACAGTCAGAGTTTCGATCAAGGGAGATGGAATCTAATGAAGTACCAAAGGCGTTAACTGAAAGTAACGCCGAACCAGAACATACTGGAAGCAGTCCGAGTGTAAAGCAGAGCGGTGAGAAACGTAAAAGCGATGAGACTGATGAGCCGGGGAAAAACGGCCGTGGAAAGAGGAGAAGAGGAGGGGGAGGTAAAAACCTTCGTCCGGGGGAAAGATACGTACCTCCACCTCAGAAATTAAACCCAGGCGTTAGCTTCGGCGAGGAGCATTTTCGGGAGACCACTTACTACTTCGAGGGTGGCCTCCGCAAAGTGCACCCGTATTACTTCGATTTTAAAACCTACTGCAAGGGCCGCTGGATCGGGAAAACCCTCATGGAGGTTTTCAGCAGCGAGTTCCGGGCGGAGTCACTGGATTACTACAAGCAGGCTGCCCTTCAAGGACGTATTCGTCTTAACGAGACACCCGTGGACGACCTTAATATCACTTTAAAGGTATGGTATTAGATCCTACACTCCCACTTAGTCTTTCAGGTATTAATGAAAAATGAGGACTGAATATCAACATGCTGTATTTTGAGGTCAAAATGCAAAGTGTATGCTTTCCATTAAGTGTGTTTTCAGTTTGTTTGATTACCTAGAGGTGTGTGTTTCCTGTGATCAAATGTGGGGTCTTCTCTCCTCTAGAACAATGACTTCCTGAGGAACACCGTCCACCGGCACGAACCTCCTGTGAGCAGCCAGCCTTTGGAAATCCTGGAGGACAACGGGGAGGTGCTGGTAGTGGACAAGCCGTCCTCACTGCCAGTCCATCCCTGTGGTCGCTTTCGTCACAACACAGTCATCTTCATCCTGGGCAAGGAGTTTGGAGTGTGTGGCCTCCACACAGTCCACAGACTTGACCGCCTCACCTCAGGCGTGCTGCTCTTTGCGCGCACTCTGGAGGTGTCGAAGAAGTTAGACCAGCTCGTGCGTGACAGACAGGTAAGGCTGGCCACATGCTGATCACCAGGTTAGCTACTATCCACAAGTTTCTGTAAGAGCGTACGTAGGCTGCCATGACACACCACTACTTCCGCAGTCCGGTTTTATACTTCCGGTTACTCA
>JAODLC010000028.1:4094087-4108545 GCA_026781145.1 Hippopotamyrus pictus | reverse complement strand
AATATAGATGGAGTTATGACACTAGTCTAGTTCTGTGTCTTGTTTTCTGCTTACCTACAGTTTACAAAACCAACCTGCGTTTTATATATATAATTCACTATTGATAAAAATCCAGTGAAGTTACTTGAAATGTTTTCATATTTTTTATATAATTGCAGATTTGCCCAATAAATATTCTACGTTCATGACTACTTTGAAATGTTGAAATGTGTTAACAGTTTATTATACAACTTCCTGCTGCAATGCCTTTGCTATGGACATATGTTGCCCTTTCAAAAACAGTTACAGTATATTGAAATTTACAGATCAAATCATATACCGCAATATATACTGTCTACCGTCTATGCTTCAAATTATACGCGCAATATGAATTTTATGTCATATCGCACAGCTCTAGTTTCTACTGCTTTTTACTGCACTTCTTTACATGGCGTGTAGTTAGAGCATGGAATAGTCTTTCTGTTAGTGTAGCGCAAGCTAAAATCCTGGGTTCATTTAAATCAGAGCTACGTCTGATTTTAAGAACTCTGAGCTATTAGTTGGGTTATCCCCAAAGAAGCTTGATTGGCTTAATGGCCTCTTCTCGTTTGTAAATTCGTGTTCTTAACTGTATATTTTTGCACTTGGGCGGGAACTGTAACTCCATGAAACAGGCTGCTTGACCATGGCGAGATCCTGCTAAACTCTACACACTTTCACTATGGTTTTCAGGTAGTAGGTGGTGTACTGTTTTGTAGACCCAAACGTTATTGACTCTGCAGGTCCTGTGACTTTCCTATGACACTCTGGCAGTGGCATTTGACCTGATTTGCAAATTGAATAATTTTTCTTTGCTCGTTCATTATATTTAGGTGTCATCTTAGCTACATGACCAGATTGTAAAGCAATTTGTGAGGATGCTTTCAGTTGCACAGCAGTTAATATTCCGCAGTGTTTGTTTAACTGTGGCAGTAACCTTGGGCCTTTAAGAAAATCAGATTAAGAAACCATCTGCCAGAGCTCGCAGTCCTGTAAAGATCTTCACTCGTAGCATTGTTCACCTGTAACTAAGATGTTTAAAATCTGCACCTTTATACATCCTACAGGTAGAGAAGGAGTATGTGTGCCGTGTGACTGGCGAGTTCCCAGAGGGCGAGCTGGTGTGTGAGGAGCCCATCCTGGTAGTCTCCTTCAAGGTGGGCGTGTGCCGGGTTGACCCCAAGGGGAAGCCATGTCGGACGGTGTTCCAGAGGCTCAGCTGGAACGGTCGGTCAAGCGTGGTGCGCTGCCAGCCTCTCACGGGCCGCACACACCAGATCCGCGTCCACCTGCAGTTCTTGGGTTACCCCATCGTGAATGACCCCATCTACGGCTCTGACGCCTGGGGGCCCCACCGGGCTAAGGGGGGGCTGGTGGGCAAGACTGATGAGGAGCTGCTCCGAGCCCTGGTGGAAGAGCATCGCTCCAAGGAGGGCCTGCATCTCCTGGACCTTCCGGACGAAGTGCTACCCACTGGTAAGAGTGTTGAGCAATTGCTTGACCCTGACTGTGGTATAAGGGACGGATCTTCTGCTACTTTGCCAACTGACAATGACCCTTGTGGGAAAAGCGATGCTCTAAATACCTGCAAAATGAAAGAGACAAGCAAGGGATGTTCTGACTCAAACTCCCCTGATTTTGATTCCCATGATCAGAAGAAAGCTGAAGATGGGTCAGTAAACACAGGCCTGCCTGCATGCGAGTTGAACGGTGACAGCAGTATAACAGCAGTGCCCGCAGGCACACTTCCCACAGCATGCATTGCTGGAAATGAAACGGCAGCTCCAGCCAAGGAGCCTGCCACCCTTGGACCTGCAGAAACCGACCGGGACTCTAGCCCTGTTGGGTCGGTGTCGACTGTGAAGGATCCTTTGTGTAGCGAGTGTAAGATTGTGCGGGCAGATCCCACTGAGAAGGAGCTGATAATGTATCTCCACGCGCTACGATATAAAGGTCCCGATTTCGAATTCTCCACACGCCTGCCAGACTGGGCCAGAGAAGACTGGGAGCAGGACTGAGCAGGACCCACACTGGCCCTGGCATGTGCTGTGGTCTGAGAATGGCTCTGTAGAGGTTTTATGTTTAAGAACCGAATCTCTGGAATTACCCAGAAATACATTAATAGCAATATGGGCTCGAAAATGGAAGACACTGCAGTCTAACTCCTGGGGTCATTCACAGCCCCTTTTCTTTGTTTTTAGACTGTATATTTTCCCTGCCTTTCCGTTTTGAATAAATAAGTTGGATTCTGTTTATTTTATTTCAGGCAACAAGTTGTCAAATTGCTATTGACGACTAATAAGCAAAATTCCGATATATAACAAAAATAAAATTACTCTTAAATCCAGCTGCAGGAAAACAAATGCAATTTATTTTGACAGTTAAGTCAAAGCATTACCATATCAAAAACAACAAACTCAGTTTAAAAACTCCCTCTTAAAAAAACATCATACATAAAATGCTTAGGCAGCTAGTATGTGTTTTTTTTTCTCTTTTTATATAGGTGCTAAAAATAAGTGTTAACTCATAACAGTGGAAACACTCCAAAGGTATCAATGAATTTAAGTTCTAATTACAATTAAAGGCCTCTGTATATACACCCAGTGGCTAGTTGATTAGGTGCACCTGCTTGTTGATGCTAACAGACTGCTCCTCCAAACAGCCAATCATGTTGCTTCAGCTGAATGCGCGCAGCATGCTGATGGGGTCAGGAGGTTACAGTGGCTAAGATGAGTGCCCTAAGTGTTTCTGAATGTGGTGTAATTATTGGTGTCCGATGTGGTGATTCCAGCATCCTCCTGGTATTTTCACACGCTAGTGTCTAGAGTTTACAAACAATGTAGGCTTAAACACCATGTGAATGAGGGAGCTCATTAAAGGTAACATGCAAAACAAAGAGAGTGTTCAATGTGGCTTCACTGAGCACAGCCACCACTGAAGTGGTTTAGGAAGAAAAAGTGGCTCCTCTTCGGAAACTACTTACTAAATAGGTGTACCTGATAAAGTGGCTCCTACTTGGTACTAAATAGGTGTATCATAAAGTGGCTCCTATTCAGTACTGAATAGGTGTGTCATAAAGTGACTCCTACTTGGTACTAAATAGGTGTACCTAATAAAGTGGCTCCTATTCAGTACTAAATAGGTGTATCTAATAAAGTGACTCCTACTTGGTACTAAATAGGTGTACCTAATAAAGTGGCTACTGAGTGTAATTGTTCTGGATTTTTGGGGCAATGATTCTCACTCTGACCCTGAAGCCAAGCATGGTCTGTTGTAGCCTCAGCTGAACAGAAATAACCAGTCATTAGTGTCAAGAAGCCTGCAGTGCTGCTAAAAGGACGTTAACACAGCGGTAAGTGTGCCATGAGCCTGAACCAAATGGGCGTCCGTTTTCATGGAAATTTGGAGCACCTCACTCCAGCTGGATGAGCAGCCTGCATCGTGCTCCGAAACGTAGAGCGATGGGATAATATGTTTAGTGATTCTCACGGTGGAGTAAAAATAGTACTGTCATCGGGGTGCGTGGATTGCTGCACCATTATGCAAGTGTAAAAACGAAGCGGTTGGATGTTAAGTGAATCCATGCAGATCCATTGGTCTCTTCGTTTTCATGTGCTTCTCTGATATGAGCAGAACTCGGAAGTGTTATTTAGCATGTCAGAGACTAAATATATAGTGCATGAAAACCCCATTGAAAATAGGTTTAAGTCAAGGCTCTTGTGGCATCTGTTCGTGCACGGTGGCGAGGGACTGATGCTGGAACTTGCTGGATATTCGTTAGGTTTTGAAACATCCATATGCAGGCAGTTAATTATTAGTTACACTGACCTTTCAGAGAATGTTTTGTGTTATAAAATTGCATCTATCTCCTCTTGAGTAAATGAATCTGTATATCATACAGAATAGACTAGTACATGGTACTGTACAACGACGCAGGACAGAATAATCAGACTTTTTCTACCCAGTTGTTATCCAAATGAAGTTGGACCTTCTAGAAGGCTTACAAGCTACAGAACATGTCCAAACCGTACCAGCTGCAGTACTTAAATGCTTGAGAAAATTCAATTTGTTTTCATTCTTGAAGTATTTAAAATGTTGTGACCTAAAATGGTTTGGCACATGCATACAAATTGACATTTGCACACACACACACATACACATTTACATATAATTACAGTACATTAACAAAATGAACTTAGCTATACAACAAATTCACTACGGTATAAATGCCTGTCAAATTTTCTATGGCTGTAGTTGTGCGACATTACTGCTGTGTTCCCTGCACGTGATAAACAGCTGTTTACACAGGTGCATTTTTATTGAACCCTTCCAATATAGTCATGATTTTATATTGCACTAAGAGTTTCAGCAGGTGGCAAGTCTTCTGTCTGATTCTGATCTGATCCTCCTACAAATTTTGTAACTGGTGGATTTACCATTTTGATTTACAGACTTGAAAACACTGCAGTCAAACTAGTTCAGACATGAGGGCAAGGTACCATGGATCTCTAAAAGGCTTCAAGCACTTGATAGCAGTTTTGTTATGTACAAAGATCTTAAGTGAAGACATTAAACTTGCCATTTAGGATCAAGATTTGCCCCCTGGTAATAAATAATGCACTTAAGTTTCTTGATCTTCCTCTAATTCTGTTAATTGTGGATTCTGAACCACGTTTTCCATCAAAAATGCAGGCTATTGCCTTCCAGTACTTTGATAATTGACGGCTGTCATGTTCAACCTTTATAAAAAAGGAAAAGCAAGTCCTCTTCACATCCAATGTTTGGCTTTCTTGTTCTTCCCTGGTCTTGAGATGTTTTAGGCAATAATACACTGGAGACAAAAATGTATCTGACATCAAGAAGTCATTCATACAATAGTATGGCAGATTGTCACCAAGCTTGAACCGATACACTTTCACACAAAATAGATCACTTGATGCTGAACAAGTGTCGTGCTGGAATATTTCAATTGAAGGACCAACAAAAGTTATTCCTTCCCAAAAAAGTAGTAGGCTGAAATTTTTGATTAACTAATGGGTCCTCATTTTGGATCAGGATCTATAACAATGAATTATTTTGAGTGATTTGACTGGCAATTAGTTGCATTAACACATTGTGGCAAGACTTCAGCAACTACCTTCCCCACTTCTCCCTTCCCTTTTTATCCATACATCTGGTAAATCTGGTTTGCTATTGGGTAAGATGACTGGTAAGTCTCCCTGGCTTGTTCTACCTCTCCCCAAGGAAGCAGTCTCGTAAACAGTCTCCTTCAGCGACAGACGCAAAGTGTCCCTCTTGCCATTCAAGTGACCTGGTTTCAGCTCTCTTACAGTTTCTTCTAAAGTTTGTGGGACTGAGGGCCCTGGTTCAATATCACTCAGGCAAGTCTCATTGGAGTCCTCCAGTCCATCAAAAGAACTCTGGGATGAGAGGAGCCGTCGATGGGGGTGGTCCTTGAAAGGACTTCCGGTGGTCCTATCTGTGGGTATTGATTGTTGGTGGTCTGGAGGCTGACTGCTGACGATATCCTCCATGCTTGAGGAGGAGGACGTTGAGACATTCCAGTGTTTACGGCTGCCAGACTGACTCCGGCACTGCCTGCATAAGAGTCGTTCCTGGGTCAAATTAGTTGGTGATGCTACCACTGGTCGGAGGGTGTTCCCCTTGTATGGAGAGGAAGTCTGTAGGGCAGGAGGTGGGTTACAGACTTCAAAGTGCTGACAAGATAAGTCCTCGCTGTCTCCCTCAATGCTCAGCGCTTCTATATCTCCCCTTGGGCTCAGGCTACGAAACTGAATGTCATCCGAGAGGACAGAGGGTCTGTTGGACAGTTTGCTGGTGCATGTGCTGTTCTCAAAGCTGTCGCTCATCTGACAGGCCAGAGGCTGAAGCTCATATTGTTCTGGCTTCCTCCCTTCACTTCTGTGTCTCTGTCGCTGGCGATGCTGCCCCGGACAAAGATGACCACCGTCACTTCCTTTTTCGAATCCCCTTTGCATTCTGGAATGCCCCCCACAGCCAAAAGACCCATTAGCTGCTGCATTTGAGGAGGCCGGCTCTAAGGCAGAGCCAGGAGACAGCATGTTTTCAGTCCCCTTTTCCTTGTACTGCATATTCGTTCCTGTACATGGCAAAAATATTTGCCCACAGTTCTTCTGTGGTCCGAAAAAGCAACAGAGTGACTGGAAGAAGAAAGTGGCAAATCCACAAGCCACACACTTTACTAAGAGTAGGAAGATGCCCAGCTTGCGAAACAGCAGTGCCGTTGCAGGCAGCATTATGACACCCATGCAGAAGTAGGCACCGGCTCCTGTGGCAACCGGGCAGCCCATTCTCTTTAAAGAGTGCGCTACCCTTCCGAGCCGATCCGAGTGTGGTGCCAAGCTATAGGAAATGCAATAGTTAGCAGCAAAATCAACAGAAAGCCCAGCAGCAGCCGATATAAAAAGGGCCTCCAAGCCACTTAGTTGCCACTCTAGCAGGACCAGAAGGCCAGCCGTGACAAAAACACTTCCTCCAACGGTGGCGGTTCCATAAATACTCAGCGGAATATTCCAGGTGGTCAAGAGAAGCATGGCGAAGGTAAGGGCTACTGAGAAGCTTGTCACTACCAGTGTTTCCGTGCTTAAACATTGCTGGAGATCATAGAGAGACAATTGGCTTACAAACCAACCATTCCGAAGTCCAGTTGGAGCACTAGATATTTCTTTAGTGAACCATGTCTCAATCTCCTTGTAAAAATGTGCAGTTTGACTGAAATTGAAACTGTAGAGTTGGGTCGTCTTAAACTCTATAACTAAAGCTACTGGACGGCCATCTGGGTCAAAACGAGGTCCTGCAGTGTCAGGCAAGTACCCTTCTGCGTGTCTCTCAGCAGCCATCATGGCCAGGCACTGCTCAAAAACATTGGGGAGGTAAGGGAATGGGATATTGTTGCAGCAGAAGTTAAAAGCGTCCTCATTCTCAGAGCAGCGTCTAATAGACACCCAGTGTAGTAGCTGTTCAACAAAACAGATATTGTCCCATTTGAATTCCCCCTCAGGGGATGAGGAAGGCAAATAGAAACTCTGGTTTCCGATTCTTCCACACAGGCCGCGCAGCCACACTTGAGCTTCTGGGCTGCTCATGTTAAAGCCTGGGTCCGTTGCTAAGGTACCATTGCTTCTGGGGTTCAGGTGATCTCCATTGTCTACTGGATGGATGCCCCAAACGAGAGTGATTGTCATGGGTTTGTCCTCCCCACTCTTTAGCCGCTCAAACATGAATTGGTGACGGTATTCCAAATCATACCTTTCAAAAGGATGGCTGGAACGAAAGAGCTGAGCCACCTTACTGTCTGAAAAAGGGAGTTTCATTCCTGGGTCCACAAATGTTATGTAAGTTCCACCCGCTGCTAATACAGCAAACCAACAAACCCAGATATATCGAAATTTAACCACACCACACGGCAGGATTTTTAAGAAGAGCAAATCCGAGGTGTCAGACAGTCCCCGTTTCAGTCCCCTTAGTTTCCGAACCATTGTGAATAAGCATCGCTTCCTCGAGCTTGTGTCCCAGAATCCTCTGGGGCCCAAAGAACAGCAGGGCTTCCCAGGCAGCGCAACTGTTGCAGAGTAACGCTCACGCAGGATAAGGGAACAGGGCAACCATACCAGAGAGAAAAGAGTGCTGATTAAAGAGGCAGTGCCAAGATAGACTGCAAAACACCTGATGTTAGTGATGCTGCTCATGTATCCTGAGTAGAATGTGGCACTGGCTGTCAGCCCCGATGCCAATATCAAGTATCCCCCCTCTTGAAGAACCCGTGTGACCCTTTTTTCTAGCGACGCAGGAGGCTTTTGGGATACTTGGATATGCCAGAGGTCTATGAACGTAAATGCCTGATTGGAATAACTACCCAGCAAGACCAGAACTGCAGCAATGTTAAGAAAAGGGAAGAATGTGAGCCGGAAAGCGACTTTGTAGAAAAAATAGGAAGTAAAGAGAGACACCATGATCGCCGCCAAGGACATCGCCGAGAGGAAGAATGACCGCAGATAGAGAGCCATCGTCAATAAAAGCATCACTATAGCCAGCACGGGATAGACTGAGTCGCGAGCCAAATAGTATTTGAAAAGCTGCTCTTTGATGCCCAGATCCATGCCTGTGATTGTGGTGTTGCTGTATGTAAGATCACGGCCCTCCAAATTGTCCAAGTATATCTTCAGCATTGGATCTCCTTTCTCTACAGGCAGAAACAAAAGGCTGTATTTCAGTGAGGGGACTTGATAACCTGTGGTCTGAGGTCCAAGGAAGTCCTTGTCAACCAGGTAATGCAGGATCTGGTAGACTGCGCTGGAGTGCTTGCACTGAGATGGCACTGATGCACAGTGACCCGTCTTGCTCCTCTCGGTGCAGGATGGTGCCAGGCTCCTGTCGTGGTAGTAGGGGGCACACTGTCGGAGTAGAGTCAGGCTTTTGGATACCTGGAGAGCAGTCAGGCTGAAGCAGGAGGTAGCGTTATTCAGCACGGCCAGGTAATTGCCCAAAGACCAGCTTGGGCAACACATACGATTAGTTGAGGCCCCACCCGTGTCCGGTCTGTCCTGTTTACAGAGATCTTGGAAATGAGCATGCGACCGGATCTGAAATGCAGAGCAAGAATGAATCATCATTTGGCAAGCAGAGCATCCATCCATCCATCTATCTTTGATAACCACTTATTCAGTACAGATTAGCAGTGAGCTTGTAGTTAATCTTAGGAAGCACAGGGTAGAAGCTTGGGGACACAGTATATGTGATGCCAGGTGGTTTGTGGGGCACACAACCATACACAATTACAGATACAGAGACCTGCACAAACATGAAAGCCTACAGTCTCCACAGAGATCAGGGCTGCCATTCGGTCCCCCAACCTTCGAGTTATGAAACAACAGTGTATCCACTGAACTACTGTCCTAAAAATAATCTATTATGAACCAAAATCACAACATATACTTTATAAAAGACAATATATTGTAGCGATACATTCCAACTTCCAACCAGTTACGCTGGTCAGATTGATGGAACAGGCATATATTAGTAATAAAATTTGCCTGTGTACTCGTGATTAAATTTTGTTATGGGTGGTGATGTACAAATTTAAAAATGCAATTGATTTCATACATGTGATTAATTAGCTGTAAGTGTACGTAGGAGATCAACGTAGAAGAAAGGCAGGCTTTAGATCAGTTCTTCAAAAGAGGTCCTTTAGCAATCCAGACATCTACTTTCTCCTGCCTTTCCTGCATTGCCTTGTTGTTTATGGAGCCTCAAAAGCTGTTTTGTGTATGTTGAGTATGTTTTATTTTGAGTATGTTAATCTAAGTGAGTATTTTTTGTGTCTTTTCTATCTAGCTTGGCTGTGGTTCCACTGGAATACCTGAATGGTTGTTGGTCCTGTTGAGGTTCTTCAGTGTTTTAGGGATTAACAATTGGGTTTGAGTAAGAGGAAGGGAAGATGCTTCCTTGGAAGACCACCTGCATTTCCAGCCTAGTGTAATCCCTAAAGCCAGGTAAGTTGATAACACCATCTCCGCAGCAACTAATTCCATGTAACAATGCTGTTTTTACTTAAAGATCACAGCGTCTTCCCTTCCACTTACTCAAACCCATTTGTTAATTCCTAAAACACTGAAGAAACATACTCAACATACACAAAACAGCTTTTGAGGGGAACTAATGTGGAGAACGTTTGCATCCCCAGCATTTTCGTTTGCGCTCTTGTTGCATTTCCTCAGCTGTCGGAGACATGCAGGGAGTCTGGGCTACGTCAGGATTCTGGATAGCAGGAAAAGTGGAATAAAAGCACCCCTCCGGGAAGAATGAGTTGAATAGAAAACCTTCCTGTGTATGCCGCGGGAACATATGAAGATATTCGACATTGATATTAACAAGGCTGTCCGCATATGGTTTTATCTGCTAAGGGGGGCTTCTGACATTGCCATCTCCATCTCATTATGCAGATTCCCTTTTAATTTAGAGTCTGCCAGACAGTGCCGGAAATATCGCTCCATTTCCTTGCCGGCGAAAAAGCTGATAAAACGTGAAAGGTCTAGAAGGTACAAAATGTATTACACCTCGGAATGTCTGACAAATATCTCCCTGCCAATAGTGTCTTCCAACTCTATAAATAAATCATTACAGTTTCTTAAAACAAAAAACAAATAGAGGTGCCACAAGGACTCTGAGGAAATTGTTCACTGTGGAGAGTGTCGATGCGATCCAGGAGTGAGGATTCCCCACGGAACGTAATACCGGTGAGGAGGAGATATCCGGGATTCTCCGATTAAGTGTGGTGTGGCTCATAGAGAGGTGAATGAGCAGGAGCAATGCCCCTGGGACTGGGTGATGGGCAGCAGATGGAGCAGTGAGTCACTCACCCTAGCCTGCTCCATCTCGCACATGGAGCGGATGGCCTTCAGGCTCCAGAGACTGGCTGAGTTTCCGGAGCGAAAAACCAGCTGGGCATAACGCTCTCCTGCGACGAGCCGGACACGTGGGAGAGTGCGACGTTTTCCGCATCGGGGGAGGCAGAAAAAAACACATTGTATGTTTGTCAGCAGGTTTTACTAAAACTTCAGAACTTGTTCAAAGAGGAATGCATGATTTGTCCAGCCACAAGACTGAAAAACAGTGTAGACCTAATGGGCAAATGGAAAGCTAAATCCGTTATGGGAATGTCCCACCTAAGAGCCCAAGAAGCAGGGATTCTCACCTGGGGAGTCACAGAAGAAGGATTCCTGAGCGAATGCCCAGTCCAGCATTCTGCGAGACCGTCGCTGGTGCCGCCCCATGCCCCGCCTGGTGTCCTGCCCACCACTGTGACCAAAGCTTCATGGAGTGGGGAACAGGGAAACAGGACCACAGTGTCACACTGCAGATATGACACACAGCCTCCAGCTGCAGTGCCTTCAAACAGGCTTTCTGTCTGTTGCAGTTAGGTTGCTTAGTTTATTTTAGAGCAGTGTTTCCCAATGCAGTCCTCTGGGACCCAGTCAGTCCATGTTTTTGGTCCTTCCCAACTCCCTGCCAGACAGTCCACATTTTTGTTAGGGAGCTGGGAAGGAGCAAAAACGTGGACTGACTGTGGGTCTCCGAGGGCCAGATTGAGAAACACTGTGCTGGATCAAAGCTCATATTGCAGGTGTGTTTCTGGAACAGAAGTAAAGAAATTCGACATCCCATGGTGGTCTGAGCAAGAGATCGGAATAATGACTCCGATCTTATGGCTTGCTTCCTTTCCACGAGCCATTCAAAAGAATGGCTCATTGTTCTGTTTTCTTTGTTTCTTAGGGGTGCAAGTAACTGATTACTAGGTTTATCTGCAAAATAATCGCTAGAATAATAATAGAGTAAGACTTGGATCAGATTCAGACTTCCCACCAATATAATTTCATTTCACCACTACATTACTCATATTGCCAGACCTAGAGCCTGTATCACAAAGCAGAGTTTCTTGCTTAGCTGGATGACTTGTAGGATTTAAGGTACCCCAGTTTAAATGGACTTTATCTTCGTTCATGTACATTTAGCCCAGACTGCCTTAAATCCAACCAGTAATCTGGATAAGCAAGAGTTCCAACTTAGTGATACAGGTCCCTAATTTCAGCGATCTGTCTTGTAAATATTCTACAAGTATTCTTCCCCATATCCCTCTGCTTTGTCAGTGAATTTACTACTTTGAATTTTTCATCTGTAAGAAATGTGTGATGTGAGCAAAGTCACCTTGACTTGAATGCAATACATACAACACTTAATATTAGAATTTTTTATTGGCAGAAATCCTGCTCATTCTGCCTTGTAGGGACCTAACTTGACAATGTCTACCAGTTGTTACTGGCTGGTTCTCACTGTTCACATGAAATTTGGGCACAATGATAAAAAAAATGGTTCTCCGAGACAACTGGGTTCCTTTCGCTCATACCAAAGAGCTGATGAAAACAATCGCATTGTTCATCAATGTAACGTTACTATTCTGAACTTTAAATAGTTATAGTGGCTCCCAGGTGTACAGTCAATTTTCAGTCATGTTTATTTTAAAGCCAAATCTACCATTTCTTCCTTGACTACTCTCCCATATTACTATGGTATAATGAAATTGACCAAGAGACCAGCCCTGAATTATTATTTGAAAACTGTATCGAACAGCTGCTTCAGCAACAGATGAATGATTGGACTCATTGACTGAGAAAGCAGAGTGAGACATAATTAACAGATCCATGATGTCATGAGGTCTGCGAGGCGCCCTACTTCCAGGGCCCCGGGGGCCGTTAATACCTGCTAGCTGACTTTCCGGCGAGATTCTGCGGTAACAGAGACAGTGGCTTCCCCGGCCCCGTGTTCTCCTGCAGCTTGGCCCAGGCGGTGAGCCGGTTCCCGATGTCTGTCCCGCGTGGTTCCAACCCCTGCGGAATAAGTACCCAATTGTCATGGTAACCAGTCAGCGTTGTCACGGGACTGACAGTTGTCAAGGGGAGAACATGACCAAACAGGAAGTGCTGACTTATATGAAAAACATTATTAGGACTGTTTTATTATTATGTTTGCATAAAGAGGGGGGCTTGATCCCTTAAACACAGCACTCCCCAGGTTCTTTCTACTGTAAATATCCACCATTTAGACAGTGTCTCCATTCGTAAGTAAATGGTTCTGATAAAATCCTGAATAGTATCAAAGTGTCCTGATGTTAAATCATTTTTATGCGGTGGATGACAGTTATTTGTGCAATTGGAGCTTCTGAGGCGGGGGAACAGGTGAAAAGCTGCCCCCACCCCCACCCCCCCAAATCGCAATTCAGAGACGGGCGCTGAGCCACTGGCAGGACTCTTGCAGGAGCACAATGAGCCGCTTGCATCATCCAATTCCCGACTTGATGTCTAGGCAGAAAAAGGGACCTAAAATTATTTTAGATTTGAACTTTATTCACATGGGGATATGGGGGGAGGGTGGACTGTTCCACTTACACTGATGAATTGGCAAGACAGAGTAGAGAAAGGGCTGCTTGTAAATGAGTGCCCCCATTGGCTGGGTTAGCAGCAGGAGAAAGGAAAGCACGGCAACCCACCAATAAGGGGTCAGAGAAGTCTGGCAGCGGACCAATCAGGATCCCAGCTAAGGAGCATCCCAGAAGAGCGATGGTGCAGCTGATGAGGACCGCCACGGGGAACTCCACTATAAGCTGGGAGTAGCTGGCAAGCAATGGGGGGGGGGAGGGGGAGGCGTGCATGATTTTATTAGAGAGATGCAATTACAGAACTGACAGCTTAATGGCTTCCACATTGCGGCTGCAAGATGAGTGTCAGGTCTTTTTCCCCCCCTTTCTTCCCCAAGCAAACACGTGCTCTGGAAAAAGCAGCGTTTTCTGTGACTTAAATTCATTTCAGCCTGCTCGCTGGCAACCGGAGAGCTTTGCAGAATAACGACTGGGCATGTGTTCTTCAGAGGATGAACTATGCAGCTCAGGATTCTAAATGGGTTCAGTTCAGCTAAAGCTCATACAGTATGACTCTTTTTAAATCTAAACACAGAACATATGTGATAATGCCATGAAGAAGATGATTGACATATTTGTTGTGTGAAACACTGACCTTCTTGGAATCCTGTATATCCCTTCGTGGCTAAAATGAAACAACAGGCATGAACACAGTTAGTCTGTTACGTTAATCTTTGTTTACTTTTCAGTGTTAATTGTGTACAATAGATATACGTCATGCGCATGATTCATTTTGCACCTGACTGTTACTACATGGTGTTGCAGCGGATGGTGGGCACCGCCTTCATGTGATCCCTGCAGCCAATGGCAGTGCACGGTGTCGTGGCAGGAGGGCACGTGGGAGGGGCTGCAGCCACGGGCAGTCCTGGTGGTCTCTGAGGAGCAGTCAGGGTGGGGGCTGCCTGTCATGGAATGCAGGCTGGGACAGGGGCTGCCTGGGACTTTCTGCCGGTGCCCGCAACAGCGGCACCGCTTTGGATGGGGGGAGAGGTGGGAGCAGTCCGGGGACACCTGGTGGTACAGCTGGAACGAGGAGGACATCCTGGCCAGGCTGCAGCTACTGGAACGGAGCCCTTCTGTTTGTAAGAGAGTCACTCTGGGCTCCATAGCTGGGCTGTCTGGAGGGCACAGTGACACCTCTGGTATTTCACTGTAACTGCACACAAAAACAGACACATACCGAACATTTTAACATGTACAGTGGTTCTCAAACTCAGTAGAACTCGAATTTCTTAAAATCGAACCAACTAGTTTGAAAAAAAAATTACCTAGAGCTCGATCTGAATCTCAGGATTCAAACCGTGAACGCCAACCTAAGATAACTTGTATGCACGGCGAAATGAGTCACGCGGCACGTCTCTCAGTGGAAACAAAGGGTAACGCTTCAGTCTCAGCCTCGCATTCGCTGTGATAGCATCGTGCATGTTT
>JAODLC010000028.1:4072162-4093987 GCA_026781145.1 Hippopotamyrus pictus | reverse complement strand
AAAAATAAAGATTTCTTATTCATTATTTTAATATTAATAATAAACCATTAATACATTTAATTATAATAATATTGTTGAGCCGAATGGGGACGGAACGGAGACAAAGGCGCAGACCTCAGGGTATCGGGGAATATGGGGTTTAATTACAGGTAAGGCAGGCAAAACGCAGACCAACAACACAATGACCGGACTGGGGAAACAAACTGAAATGCAGACGAAATACAGAGGATTAATGACAACAAGCACAAACAGCTGATCACACAGGGATTCCACACGGGGTTAACGAGAGGGCGTGGCACACGGAAGGCGCGGACGATTGTGGCAGGACACGTTGTTTGGATACATTTATTTTCTTACTTAACAAATTACTGTTTTGATAAATGTGCTTAGATGTGTTTAGTACAGTATATGCTCTTCTTGTTTTATCCGGCTCATTTTGTGTTTAAATGCTAAAAAAAAAAAAAAAACATATTAAAGTGTAATTTTTTGGGGCTGGGAACCAATTACTTGATTTTCCATTATTTCTTATGGGGAAAATTCGATCACAACTCGAACTTTTTAGGATTCGATCCGGAGTTAAATTTGAGTTTTGAGGTACCACTGTACTTGTATTCACGATTGCTTTTATTCCTGAGTTGTGCAACCTGAAAATGACTTTATTTGTGTTGTGCTTGTCTGCCTCTCAGCGCAGTGTCGACCGCAACACGTCTCCTAGCATTTTTGCATTTTTTTTTTCATTTTAAAGAATTTTTTTATGTATGTTTTCAAAATGTCAAAGACTACAGTCACAAGGCTCTTGTGCAAAATACAAAAATCTTTTTTTTTTGCACAAAAAATACATCAATTGAAGAGCACATGAATGTCCTTCACGTTTGCTGGGTTATATTATCCATCCATTGCTGGAAAAGTGCTTATAAACAGCCTTTAGCTGCCATCCTGTTGTTGGGTGAGGGAGCTGTATGACCCCTGCAGAGCTGCAAGGCTAAAAGGCAGATGAGGCTAAGGGAGACCCCATTCGATTCCACTCCATCTCAAAGCTCTGCTGCCTGGGTGTTTTACAGGGTAGCGCTGAGCCTAACAGCTCTAAAGTTCCATTCCCCTGTTCCTGTTCCCTAGGTTCCCCCTACTGTATGAGTCAAAGCCATGCCGTTAGGTGAACCGGTGTCTCTAAATTGCTCATAGTGTGTGGGCATGAGCATGCATGTGCCCGGCTATGGACCGGCATCCTACACAAGGTGTTCCATCCATCAGTGTTTCTGCTTACTGAAACAAATTACAGTACGAGTGCGCAATACAGGTCAGGTGACGGCGATGGAACACAAGAAGCATATTTAAGTGGCAAAATCTGGTTCCAGGTTTGACATTTAGGTAACACTTCAGATGAAAAGCTACTACTGAATATGAAGTCTAACTGCCTTGGTTTATTGTTAATAACCTGTCACATATAAATAAACCTTCATTACTTTTAGTGGGATATATTCAGTAATTAAGCAGTACTACTAATAATAAACAGTTAGAGAATGTTATTATTGTCAGAAGGGGCCATCCGTCTTCCAGGACCGCTTGCCCAGTACAGAGTCACAGTGAACCTGGAGCCTATCCCAGAAACATGGGGTATGAGACAGGGGACAGTCTGGATGGGAAGCCAGTCTACCTGTATGGTCTGCAGGAAGAAGCTGGGGTCCCTGCAGCAAAGTCACAGTGGCACAGGAAGAACATCGAAACTCTACACACAGAATGGGGGATGACATTTAAATTCCCAAACTGCGAGAGCTCAAGGTTACTGTGTCACACAGACATAATGGATGCCATGAAATTTAGCTATCTGCTAAATCAGACCGCATTTGTAATTAGCATTAGGTCAAAAAGACACATTGAAAACAAATCTAAGCATATGATTGTAGCTAAGAATTCCAAATTGCAGCTTAAATTCTAGCATGAATGCATGCCAAGAGTTACAGAGGCCAAAGGAATGGACTTGTAATTAAACGCTGTTTGTTTAAGACCTACAAGGGGCACTGCTGTAGTTCCAAGGGACTTCTAACAAAGAACGACCAGCTGAACAGAGGGATAAAACTGTAAGCGGCTTCAGGTAACAGCACTGACTAAGCTGTGGACAAAAGTCATTTCATTCACTGCTCATGACTGGATGTTCTACAGCAGGAAATGTAATTGCTATTGTAAAAGGGGAGTTATATATGGGTCGGGGTATCTCAGCAGGATTGCCTCATATATGTCCTCAGGCTCCACTTCTACCTTCCAGTTCCAGGTGACTTGCAGTGTGTAAACATTGTAATATGCTTTCAGGGGGTAGTTTCTGGGTATTGGTTATAATGTTATAAAAGGCTGCCTTTTCTTGCATGAAAAAATATGGCAGAGTCAAAATATAGAAAATTAGTGTAATTGAAATGTTTTCTTTAACACTGTATCAGCATTTTGTCAAGTTTTGGCAGTAGTTTCTTGCATTTAGGCAGAGGTGGAAAGTTCAGATCCAGAAAGTACAAATCCAGACCAGGGTTTTGTTTCAACCAACCAGTTGCGTACTCTGTGACTAAGACTCTTTATATTCAGCTGGTTGGTTGAAACAAAACCTTGGTTAGCATTACCTAATGGCTGTTCGACTGAATCTTATAATCTTTTTTTACTTCAGTATAAAACGGTGCGATTCTGTCCAGCCACTCAGAAAATCCTGAAACCTATATGAGAATAAAATTGGGTGGTAATTACATAGTATATTTGCCTAAAATGTATACAGCAGCTGTTTAAAACATCTGTGACAATTAATTAGAATTTCCATAATGGTCCTTCAATCATATCTGCCTGGTATCGTAGCGATAGTAGCTGGCAGGTCAATAAAAGAATTTATTCAGTTGTTTCCAACTCTGGAGGCTACAGGATTGCTTTTAGATGGGGCTGAGTGGGCTCACAATGGCTTCCTCATCTCCTAGGCGACAGGGCAGGTAAACAATGGAGGAGAATGCCTTTCAAGACCAGCACTGGTGTTCAAGGGCATTATTTGCATTCCCGAAAGAAGAGCTTATTAATCATAGCCCCAGTTATTTGCCGCTGTGCATTTGAAAGTGGGTGCCTTTTAACAGAGATATAATTCTTCAAAACTGTAAAACGCAAATGTACAAGGTACCAACCGAGATCTGAAGTTTTGGTGCCACTGGGCCGTAACACAAGTGATCATCTCAGGCAACAGACATCCCAGGGCTGGACAACCATCTGCATCCAAGAGGGATTGCTGCTCTGTGAATATCATTTGATACCTTGGAGGCCAACATCGAGATGCTGGCCTGAAAAGAAGATGCCCGCCAGCTCCCTCACTGCTCCCTCATATCCACTGCCACCCAAAATGTGGCTCCGCCGTGACAGGCAGGTTCAGGATGAGCGGTGACCGGGTGCCATGTTAGCTATGTCTCCCTCTACAGCCCTGGGGCACGGTGAAGGTCCTCTGTGGCAGCAGAGATGGTGACCTCACTTGGCAGCGTCTCTCTCCTCACTCAGGGACACCGTACACAAGTGTCACATTCCCAGCAGGCTCTAACCAAACAGGAAATGCAGCGCTGCAGCAGAGAGTGCCATAAAGATACGTACGGTTGGAGTTCATTCCTGGCTTTTCGGTATTGTGGATGGAGTCTGACAGGCACCAGAGTACATGGGTAGAAAGGTGGGGTTCAGTTTGAGGGTCCAGTCAACCCCCGCCCCCCAGGCCAGGCTGAGACAGTCACTTCCTGCATTTTCCCGTGTTACCAGAAAGATGGGGACTGCCTTCTTTAGCATTGGGTGTAGGGATTTACGTGGTTGAACCATGGCCTTTCAGATTTGCTCCCCCCCCCTTGATTTCAGCCTTCTGCGGGGGGTGTTTTGAGGGGCCGCTGGGCGTGGTTACCAGCAGCTCCAGTGGGTGAGAGACAGCGGCCTTGTGACGGTACCGTGGCACACGGAGGCAGACAGAAGGCCTGACAGCTGTTTCTCTGCTCCCTGAACTGCACAAGCGAGCACTTCTCTCTGAGTTTTCAGCCAAATCATGTCTGCTGGCACAAACACCCACTGCTATTACAACAAAAAAACCAAAACAAAATGAAGACATCTGTCTCCGTTAGCCAGAATTCTACATACACCCATTCTAAGCTGCTTCAATCAAGTATGAGCTCCATAAACTAAACTGAGTGCCTCGAAATGCTTGTCACACCTTATCTGGGAGCGTCCATCTCTCTGTGACTGATTAGACCTTACAAAATCACACTAGGCCTGTTGCTCTTTTTGATTATGTACCATTCCAACGACGACCAGAGGTGGACATTGCAGGACCAGAGAGTAACAATCCAGACCAAGATTTTATTTCAACCAACCAGTTGAGTACTGTGTGACTGTGACACTGGCTTGTTTAAACCAAATCCTGGTCTGGATTTGTACTTTCTGCACCAGAAATGTCCTCCTCTGCTGATGACACAGTCACATGAGAAACAGAGGAACATCAGATTGTCGATATACTGCAAAGTACTGCTTGTCTTACTCTTTTTTCATGAAAGAATACTGCAAAGAGAATCTAAGGTACTCATCTACAGTCAAGCAAAAGCCTTCATTAAACCAACAGAAGACAGCAGGAGAAATGAATACTGTTTACCCAAAAGATATAGCCGTATCTCTCGAGTATATCTCCTGTGTCTCGTGTTATTGTTCTGCAGGCTGGGAAGATAAAAACTCCATTAGGGGCCTCCATTAGAGACAGCGGCACTGCGACGCTCCTGTAAACCCCAATCTGACAGGCTGCACCCAGGCCGCCTGATGATGGAGGCGGAGGTTGGATTCTTCACACTGCAACGCGAGACCACGAGCACAGTGTTACCCATCAATAGGGCTCCTCACACCCATGGAAATGCTCTTTAGCACTGGAGGGCAAGAGATATCGATTTCTGAGATTTGATTTGACTCTGGCAGTGTGCGAGGGCCACTGCTGAAGCGGCCAGATGGGAAATGCGAGGGCATGTGTGCGGTGTGGGTACCACGTGGTTCACGTCCTGATGTGACTTAGAGTAAGTGCTAAGCGTTAAACACACAGAGGCACTCCTCCATCCATCTTCTACTGATCCAGTACCGGATCACAGTGAACCTGCAGCCCACCCAAGGCGGCACAGGGTACAGGGACGCCCAGTGCAGGATGCCAATCCAAGGGGCGATTTTGGGTAGCAGGAAGCTGGAGCACCTAGAGGAAGCCCATAGGGATGCTGGGGAGACCATGCTAACTGGCACACACACACACATACGCACACAGAAACGCATGTTTGCATTCACATGTTTGTGGGGAATCTATTCCCACCCATGACAACCAGAACCCTTACCCAGCCCTAAGTTTAAAACAAAGCCAAACGAAACAGAAGACTTTTCGCGCTTTTAGTTTTTCAGTTGCATTCATAGATTGTTATAAAATTGAGGAGGACAACTGAGGCACCATGCCACCCAAACACAGGCTACCCGTAGTCAACAGTTTACCCGCAATTCAGCCACACACCTGTGTGCTGTTGGCGAACTTGGAAGGGAGACCGCAAATTCGACACGCAGGGAGCAGAGTCAAACACGGCACGCTGGCCGCTCCAAGAAAAAAAACAGAAAAGGTTTAGCAGTGCCTCTCAGACGCGGCTACGTTCACACCGATTCTCTGCAGCCCAGCTCTGCGCCAAATCCCGTTCCCCGCTCCATGGCTGGCGCCCAAACCTCGCCGATGACTAATCCCTCATGTCTTTTACTACCGGCCGCTTACATTTCTGGGCAGCATAACAACGGCAGACGGGCGGTGGGAACGCGAGCCGGCGCCGAGGCTCATGGGAACAGCCGGCGCTTAACTCTCCTCACGTCGTACGCTGAGGGCTCACAGAACTTGGCTCCTTTCCAGCTGCTGGGCTGGGCTCTTTCTGGGCCCCGGGCGTCGCATGAGACCCCAGGTGGGGTGGGGTGGCGGCCTGGTGCAGCTGGAGCCGTCAGTCACACTCGGTTCGGACTCAGCTCCAGGTGGACACTGGGGCTGCTCGCTCTCCTCGAGACTCTCTCTATCTAACTCCCACAAAACCCTGCATCTCCACCGGCCTTTCAGCCCCCCCCCTCCCCCACCCTTATCCCCATAATTAAATATTATCCATGGCAATTTGCTTCTTTGGGAGAACAGACGTCATGGGGGAGGCCTGAGAGGAGCCTTGGCAGCCCAGCACAGCCGAGCCGAGCCCACGTACCGTCCAAGGCAGCCCCCACCTTGGTTTTGTCCTCCATTAACAGGCGTGTTTGGCAGCCTAAAGATAAAAGCTGCCTTTCAGTGCTCAGGAGCCCTGTCCCAAAGCAGCTGGACCTGTTTCCTCTTCTGTTCACCTAGGTTAATCGATTCACTGAGGCCGGTTTTGTATTCGCCCCTGAGTTACTGGATATACCAGACATATAAAAAAAACACAGAAATGGTTCATCCCACTGTATGCAATGCAAAGCGAATCCAGAGTCCCTCAAGGAAAACATTACATCCGACTCAAGGCTTCATGCTGTGTATTCTGCCTGTTAATCAAAAGCTTGATTCTTCACACTGGCTGAGAATCTGAATTTGGCCGTCATTACAAGGGTCTTTCGGCTTGGAACCTGTAAGCATTCAAGCAACTAAACAAACCTCCCTTCCGGTCTTACCATTACCAACTGCTTTTCAAGAGAAAAATAGTTGAAAATGTTTGTTTTTAAAGGTTTCCAAATGAAAACTGATAAGATGGGAAATGCAGAAAGACGCAGCTTTGTTTTCTAAATCCAATTAAACGCATTCTTTGTTATTATTTTTTGTTAATCCCGTAAAACTCCAAAACAGACTCAGTTAATATAACACAACTCTTGACGCTGCTGCGTAGCCTGTGAAAAACAAACACTGCTCTACATGAGATCGGATCGATCAGTATTTCCTGTTTTCTTGGTGTTCATTAATCTTCATTCACTGAGTTGCATTTTGTTTCCCCTCATAATTCAGCAGTTATGAAAAAATGTACTTTACGTGATGCTAGATCAACCAAATAACCTACTTAATTTTTATTTTAAGTCCATATTTCCACTGTCTACATTGATATTTTTTTAAACAACTTAAGTACATTTTTAAGAACCATTACTATTTGTTTGCCTACCAGTTTTAAGATTAAACAGCAATTAATCAAATAATATTACCTGTATTTGAAAGGCAAGATATATATTGAATGAGCATGTGTATATCATTATTTTATTTAAATTTGTTTTAAATCATTTAATGGATGTTTATAACTATCAAAAAAGTAAAAATACCAAACGTCTTGTATTTTGTTTGGTTACTTATGGTTAGAGTTAGGGCTGGGTAGAGGTTAAGGGTGTCGTGACTGGGATTAGGGTTTTTCCCATAGAAATGAACGGAGAGTCCCTGCAAAGATATGAATACATACGTGTGTGTGTGTGTGTGTGTGTGAGAGACAAGAAAATACTTTACATTTTCTTCGTTCTAATTACCACAACAGCAGATCGCTTAGTACCTCAGAGGTTTATGGACATTGGACCATAATACTCTGGTCCAACTCTAGATCTCACAAATGTGTCATGCAAAAAGTTGTTTGGATACAAAACATTTTACTGCATTAATGATGATTAAGGGAAACTACCCAGTCCGGAGGATAGGGGGATTTGGGACAAGGACACAGATTAGAGGCCCCAGAGCATTTTAGTCCATTCATGTCTGTTATAATAAAGATGACAAGCCTAGAAGATGTGAACGATGTAGTACAGATGCAGTAACCTTGGGTGTGATGTTTGGCTATCAATAATGGACATGAAATAATGAATGTCGGAGTGACCATGGACAAAGACATAGGATCTGAGCCACAGAAGCTCCCGAATCAGTACCATCAGGGCCTATCATTAAAAACAGTGAAGAAGGACAAATTTTTCCTTAAAAAAATCCATAAGTGGGGCAGGCTGAATAGCTCGTATCATTCATGTTGTTTACTTTGTAAAAGAAGAGAGACCTCAATCAGCAAAATTGCTCTGGTGAGGAGGACGGTAAGCAGTGGGTGTTTGTTCAGGGTAAATGAAGTCTGACGAAGGTTCACCACCTGTTGTTTTGATCCATGAACTTTTAGGTGAACTGGAACAAGTACAGCATATGCCTGCTTTGGGGGTTTTTACTGTCCTAGCTGTAGGATCCTCTCCGCACGTGTCCTTTTGTGGTCGCACAGTTCATTCTCCATCCACTACGTTTTGTATGTTGAAACCGGCAATTTTTCACCATGCTGGTAAACACAGGTCATTTTTGCGGAAAAACCACAAGTGGTGCCATTAACTGACTGTGATAATTAACAGTGATGCTGACTGCAGGTCTTGTAATTAGCGGTTGGCGAGGTTTCGGCGTGCCTCCTCAACGTGACGAAGGGGAGACGTCGTGCGACAGTGGATTTTGAGCTAAGCTGAAATCAATACTTCCGGAATGATAAAGCAGCCATTGGGAATTCTTTTGGTATCACCTTTTCTAAAAGCTTAATAAAAGATTCATATAAACAGAAATGAAAACATAAGTCAAATTATTTAAAGTCAAATCCTTTTATAATTATCATTAAAGACTGCTCCAGACATTAAACTCTTTGTATTAATCGTGATCTGTTACGACAGTTGTGTCATGCTATTGTTAGAAGAATTCCCTTGTTTGTCAGATTCTTAATTGCACATTTCATGCAGTCACTCCATTTGGATTCCTGAGGTCACCATAAACACTCCGCTTATATTTAGCAGCCTGTATCACATGTGTGTACATGAGTAATGAGTACTGTCTGAAAGCGCACTAGGGGCTGTGTAACTACTCACTGCCCCTAGGAGGCGCTCTGTACCACCGTGGCACACACTGCTATCAGTGCCGCAGGGGCACACAGCTGGCGGCTTTGGGGGGGGGGTGTATCTGCATTCTCAGGCACCCCCACAACCCCCCATAATATAGCAGGAAAGCCTCTCAGATCTCACTGTCTAATGAAAAATGTCCTGGCCAATCAGAGGGCTCGTCAAACTTTTAAGAAGGAAGGGATCTTGCATCCATCCATATAATGTTTCCCCTGTTAGATGCATTTCTGAATTTCATGAGCCAATCAGCTCTGTTTCTTTCTGATGTGCCGTCATGCGATGTGTGCTGTTGCCCAGGGACACTCAATACTCTTAATCCAGTCCTGCATCCATCCAACCAGGCCATACCTGACCAGCACTAGGAAGAGATATACCAGATAATTATAGCGCATGGTTACAGCTCGGTTACAGCTTTTTCCGGTTTTCCGCTGCAGACGCGTCGGCTCAGTAAAGGCGTCGCCGGGTTTGGAGAGCGACAGCGACGTAAAACCGAAGCGATGCTTATTTACTGCTCACACGGTGTACTTCAAGATGTACTATGTACTCATTTCTGCTAGCAAGTCTGTGAAAATTATTATTATTAATAGTATTATTATTAGTATTATATTTTACAGATAGATTGCATTACGAATCCATTCCGTTCAGCTGTTCTATAGTACCTTTTTAAGCAGGAGGTTGGAAATTTTCAGGTTCTGAGTTATCCAGAATGCATCAATACAACGCAATTTGCAAATCTACTGATAATGGATAATACATAGAATATGCCCTTCTGTCCTTCAGATTATCCCTACATATTGACGCAGGTCACTGGTATCTTTGTGCCTTACGTCCAATCAGATGGTGGTTGATGCCACCAGCTTGGTTTAGTCACAGTTCTGCAGACCCATGTCAGCGAGAGTACGGTTTGGGTACAGCTTGGATAATTTACAATGGAACGCAGAGAATATTGCTTTGGACATTTTCCCTGTTTGTAATTCATGAATTGCAGTGAAATTTCCGTCAGTGCGTGTAATGGTTCTTGGTTACAGTGGAAAAGCATAATATGTGAGATGGAGTATCGCTTGATAGACATTCAGGGTGTTCTCCTCCACTGGTGGAGACCTGGAGAGATTGGCTGAGCACTTAGGGGCAGGCTTGCTTCGTAACCACGAAGGCCATTCTGTATAGCAGTTTTAGGCATTTCTAGATGTCTCCCATGTGAGATTTAGCTACGTGCCCGAAGTACATTCATTAAAAAAAACAAATATAGAAAGAGCTTTTGTTTGGGACTGCAACCTGATTCAGAACCAAGTAGACTGGGGTGTCATACTCTGCAATGGTTCAGTAATAGCAGTAGATTAGTCCCAGACGGGGCTAGTGACACACTCACAACTGAGGCGGCCATTTGTAATACGACCAATCCCAGGAAGCTATGCTGAAAGGCGGGTCCTGTCGGGGGCCGGGGCTAAACCAATGGGGAGGAACTGAGGACTGTCACCATCCACAGTAACACAGAGGAAGACATCACAACTAACAATGCAGCCAAAAGGCACTGTACTGTGTGGGTCTCATCACATGCACCGAATTTAAAAAACAATTGGCCATCGACGTCCAGTGCTTTTGCCTGCAACCCCACACAGGGCTGTCTCCCTGCCACAGCTGTGCTTTCTCACGCACACGGTCTACTTTAATCTTTAATTTTGTTTGCAGTTGGTGTGTGTGTGTGTGTGTGTGTGTGTGTGTGTGTGTGTCTGGATTAGGTTTATATTACATTATGGAGACCATTTTTCAGGTCCCCACAAAGATCTGTGACTGCAATCAAAAACACTAAAAATGGCTCGTATTTTGTTTGGTTATTTATGGTTAAGGATGGGGCTGGGTAGGGGTTACGGTCGTCACGTTAGGATTAGAGTTTTCCCCATAGAAATGAATGGAGAGTCCCCACAAAGATATAATTACCAACCTGTGTGTGTGTGAGAGAGAGAGGGAAACAGGAGGTGGCCTTCCTAGAGCAGTTCCACAAATTCGAAATCCAGCAGATGAAGAGCAGACATGAAACGACAGGCCCAAGACGGCTACCTGAGTCACCATGCAAAGAGGGGGTGGGGGGTGCTGCCTCTGCTTGGCAGTTTCCTGTCAGCGTGTGGTGAGGGCAGGCTCCCCGTGCAGTGTACTGCTGAGAATCAGCAACTAAACCACACACCCCTCAGCCAGTCAGGGTTGTGTGACCAATTAGAAGGTGCAAATCTGGCTGGGGCACTCGGTGTTGAAAATGTGCTCTTCACCTTTGCCTTCTGAGCAGTGAACTTGAGCAGTCTGAGAGTAGGGTGTCATATCCATAACTGGCCGTAAGAACCACATCCCGTAAGAACCACAGTGGATGGTGTTTAGCATGGCGTATTTACAAATAATATGGAGATTACTGCTCTGGGTATATTTCCTGTTTGTAATTCATTAACTGTAGTGAAATTTCATTTTGCCTCAACCCTGAATCCAGTCTATTCACAATATGATTCTCCCAGAGCTAAATAAAAGATCTGTCAAGTCTAATTTGATCGCCAGAACTAATATGTGCAACAGAGCTGATCTGGTTAAGAAATTAAGGGGTTAGATGAGGCTAATATTTTTCTTCAGGATGTTCTACCACTGACACAACCATTTTCATATCTATTATTATTATTATTATTATTATTATTATTATTATTTTACAGATAGATAGATAGATAGATAGATAGATAGATAGATAGATAGATAGATAGATAGATAGATAGATAGATAGATAGATGCATAAAAAGAGCATGAAATCCCCTTGCATAACTGCTCAAATGTCTCTGTAATGTGTCCAAAGTACCTTCAGCTAAAACATGTTATCATATGGACTGCTGCATCTCAGTTTGCCTGAACAGCAAGCAAAACGCCGGGGGCACCTGTCAGTTCCGTTTCCACCTCTGGTTTCTTTAGATGCATTTTTTTCGGTGCTTTCTGCTGCTGAACGGAATTGTACCATTTTGCTGACTCCGACAGAATTTATTTACTGGGGAAACGTGGCCCGGTAATTGCTTCGTGTGATATAAGACCTGCAAAGAGGGACTTTGCGTTTCTTTGTCGCTCGGGAGGTCGTGCATCCCTACCGAAATGGCACCCTGCAGGCACAATATGAACGGATGCAGAGTAGGTCACTTAAAACACTATTCTGTTGTATATTTGTGTGATTTCTTCTTCTCCATGAGACACGCAAGCTTATATAAACCCCAGATGACCCATAAGGATTTTATTTAAAGGTGAAAAAGGTAAAAAAAAAAAAATTACTTGACGTGTCGTATCACTGTATTATGTATGGAGCATGACAGTGAATCTCCCGTTGTCCTTGTGTAAATGACTATTATCTGTTGTCATTAAGGAGATAGTAATTACAGTTTAGTCACTTTAAATTTAACACGTACATCTTGGTTTTATATATTTAAAAAACTGTTTTTATTATTACAGAACTTGTAATTTGTTATTGTTCTTATAGTGCATTACAAACGTTATCATCCTAGACATATAAATGGATTTAAATGCAACTGACCAAAATAAACCATATCAAGGGTCGCGAACCACATTTTATGAAACGATTATTATCTACATGTCCGTTCGCTACTGCTTGCGGTCTGTTCTGTATCTATCACTGATATATCAAGGGAGGGGACTAGCAAAAAAAATAATAATAACCTTATTACAGCGCCTTGACAAAACAGTCAAATTGATTATGAAGTAATAATATTCTAATAGGTAACTATTCGAACTGGGTTGGTATCTGTGTCCACTATCCGGGGAGAATGTTATACGATTCGATAAATGAAATTAAGGGGGGGGAGCATGACTGAACGCATAAGGCGACGGTGCATGCATGCTTGACCACGCTAAAACGTCGAGTGTGATCAGATCGCTGTCATTAAAAAGGGGAAATTAAATGTGTAATCCGTACCTCTGTGACGCTTCCCGTGCAGGTTGCTCAGCTGTTGGAGAGTCCATCATCATAACATGAGCGTTTTCTTCCAAGGAAGCCTCCATTGAAAAATGCCCTACTCTGCAAAATCAGTTGCCTCTAAAAATCTAAAACATTGGGAATATAAATACGTACAAGTTGATCGCCGAGCAGGATGTTACATATGAGCATGTAGTATGTCGGTATAATTCTCCAAATCTGAAATGATGTCTGGCTCAGGCTTGTTCGCTATTGGACGGCGCGGATGTGATGACCGCTAACGCTACTGAGAAGTTAAACGGCAACTGGTCCTAGTCTAAGCCGTACTAACGCTAGTGGATCACTCAGAGGATGGCCTAATCTAAATTACTTTCTAGCTTCTGAAATTAATATAATTTAGGCAAACAAGTTAACGAGCTGCAGAATCTGTTGGTTAAGTTATTTAGGTGGAAAACAACATTTGCGTTGAAAAATATTTCAATATAGTGCTGGCGTGACATTGTACGCATATTTGATTAAAAATCTTGCATTATGCAGGGATTTTGATTAAAGAGAAGGGGTACGGAAAGCGAATTTTTCGTCCATCTCCAGAGCCAGTTAACTGGAACGTCGACGCCATTCTGCACGATTTACAGGTCTTCGGGTGATAAAACAGGACATAATCCTGTGGGACCCAAAGGTTATTACTGATTAATTAAACGAGGAATATGAAATTACGGAGATGCTTAAGCCGCATACGTTTGCCGTCATGTGGCTTTATCTCCGAGGAATCGCATCTCAGCCTCTACGTGCCGTATGGTGTCGTGACTAAAGCTCTTGGTGAGGTTTAGAAAAATAAAATAAAATCCTGTCCCTCCGACACAGGCGCAGCGAGATCATATACACAAGACCTTTCAGTCACAACCATTGCCATGATTAGTGGGTATCAGCCTCTAAATCAACTCAGATAACCTAATCTGCTCTTTCATTTTATCAGGACTAAAGGGTCACGATCACTCTTATTTCATGACGCAGCCATGGCAACCTTTGTCTTGCTCCATTTTTGGTAGTATGAGAAACATTCGCCAGGGTGGTTTTCAGCCATGTAGTATTTTATTTCTGGAATAACTACGTGACTAATATTAACTCGGTAGCTCCCCTAACATGTCATATGTGCATTGGTGAAAGCGGATAGAGTCTCTTGTGATCATATGTATCAGATAAAGTAGGATTATTGAGAAAATTGTTCACTTTAAATATTAATGTGATGGTCCCCAGCTGGCTATTGTGATATTAATTGCACTTGTCATGCGCAAAATTGCTCTAAGAGATTACATTTGCAGTAGGACATACAGTAGGCTATATACACCTTCATGTTTGCTGTACATTACGTATTCCATGAATATAAAACACAGAGTGTGATTGCTTGTGTGGGTTTGTGCCCGACCCATCTATGGTATTCTGTGTCATCTGGCATAGACTCCAGGACCCCTGAGATGCTGGACTAGATAATCAAACTGGAAGATGAATGGATATAACATACATAAAGTTCACAATGGGGTGAAAAACCAAAGAATAGATGAGATCCATATGTGCAGTTTGTTTAAACACACAGATTAGGATAAACAGTATCTGTCTATTCAATGCACCGTGTGTGCCTACTCAGCATGCCGCTGTCCCATGTATGTCTCTAACAGAAATGCTGGCATTCGTTTTCTTTTGATCCATCCGTCCATTTTCTGTACCCGCTTGTCCTATACGGGGTCGCCAGGGTCTGGAGCCCGATGGGACGCCAACCCATCGTAGAGCACATTCACCATTCACACATTCACCATTCACACACTCACCATTCTCACCTACAGATAATTTCCAAGATCCAACTTTCCATTGGTTTCAAATGATGTTTTAGCTGGTCAGTAGTCTGCCACAATATATACTGGTTCCGATTATAAATAGTGATGACTAATACTAACTAGTTCAGATGTCCAATACTAGCAAGATCAACTATGTCTGGCCTATAATAACATAACAACAATGGTGATGTAGAAAAATAAATCAAAATTAGAATACATAATAATAATCCAGCAGCAATAAACCCAGATGGCTCTGTGGGACATCCATCCATTTGTGCCTCAATCCAGCCATCCATCTATCCATTGATCCATCCATCCAGCACAGAGCCACTGACAGCCCGGAGAGAATGGTCTAGAATGACCTCTGTGGGGCAGAGAATTAATATATACATTTTTCTCACGATAATTAGTTAGAATTTGCTTGGGAGGATTGATGGATGTGTTGTATTTGTCTTACAAGACAACTTTCCATGTAATTGTTACTTGTGCCTGTATCGTTACATCGTCTCATTTTGAAAATCACATAAACTATTCATCCATCCATTTTTTTATAGCCACTCACACCTACAGACAATTTGGTAATTCCAGTTAACCTGAGCATGTTTTTGGACTGGGGAGGGAAACTGGAGGAAACCCCACGATGAAAATAGGAGACCATGTAAACTCCACACATATGGAGTCATTGAAGAGACTCAAACTCTGGTCCCAGAGGTGTGAGGCACCAGTGCTCACCAGTGCTCACCACTGCACCACCATGCTGCCTCTTCACTGAAGCCCTTGTTCTTTTTATTGCAAATTGATTTTCCTAATGCTGCACCCTCAATTCATCGGCGGTGGTGGATCTATGAGTGGTTCATATATGTCTTTTATATATTGCTCTGGGAACAGGGGAAGAATGCTTCAAATCAGTACAATACAAGTGAGGTCAGGAACAATATGTCACTTTCATCAGTGATACAATCCTAAACTAAATCTGTAATATCGGTGACTGTCTAGTAACGTAAGCATATTTTGCCTTTACTGAGACCTGTTTGTAACATTGTGTTGTTATTGTTGATACGGGAATGCGGATGAATTTTTTATAACTTGGTGCATGCAGGTACGTCTGACATCCTTATGAATAATAAATAATTTTGCGCTAAATTATTTTAGGAACTCGGATTGACACCGTTTTCCCTTTTTTCCCTGTCCTCCAGCTATCTAGCAATCCGTCCTTCGTGATTTGATTTGTGGTCTGAAAGGGTGTGCAAAGGGAAACGGTTCTGCGGTGATGTACGTGTTGTTCATTTTCCACGGTGTGGAGGTATTTTACATGTACAATTTAGGTGCCCTTTTCATCAGTAGTACTAGAATCTGGCCTATTACTATCCATCACGGCCGTAAGTACCACGCAGAGATGCGAAGCAAACCGATCCGCTGTGCATTTGGAGATTGCTGCGCAGTGCTGCTACCTACTGGGTATGATGTGTAACATACTGCCTTCAAGATTTTTTTAAGGATTTGAAAAATCTGTTCTGTGTTTGGACGTATTTTAATTTAATGCTCTAGTGACCAAATACAAGTTAAAATATGTCAATTTACAGTTTATATCCTACTGAGACCCAAGGAAAAAAGTGTTCTTCAATTTTAGGTTATTTGTCTTTGGAAGAAATAAGACATCTTACAATTTAGATTTTTTTCAAATTTATTTTTATTTTTAATTTCACAGCATGTCCTCTTTAGTGTACAACAGGAATAAATACGTTTCCTAACATCAGTGAAAAGATAGATGCAAAAATAAAATGTCCACTACAATGGACATAAATTAATGGGAGGGGTCTCAGGAGGATATAACTGAAATGACCCTCGCACGCGCATTTAAAATATCTCGATAACTTGCATATGATTGCTTTTATATTGCAGAAGTTGTTCCACTTATTTCAACTTCAAATAACTGCGTTTGCATTTAGCTTGCTGAAAACCAGCATATGACATATGTAGGAATTTTTAAACTTTTTTTGGACTTTAATTTTGTGGGATATCTTAGCTCAGTTGTCGTTTTAAGAAATATATGTATGATAATCGATAAATGCAGTTTTTAAATGCAAAAACTCCAGTTTACTCAAGTGTGGCAAAACTCTCCTTTAGTGTAATGTGTGTTGGTTTATAGGAGGGGTCAGTGTTAATCGCCCGAATGACACGCCTCCGTAGGGCGTGCTTTAACATTCCAGTGACAAGCGGAAAACTTTCCAGTGTAGGCTAACTTACATTGGATCAAGACACGATCGCAACCTAGAATAGCTCTCAGCACTGGGATCGGGTAACATTACACCGTAAAACATGCCCAACCTTAGCATCCCTCTATGCGCAACAGCACTTCTTGCTTTGATCTTTACCTCTGTAACGTTTTTAAAGGAGGACAGACACTTACGTGTAAAAGTCAGGGACCTTGTCAGTGGGAATCCTGATTCGTATCCCGACTCCAGGAGAAACGTCTTACTGAAGGAGCTCAGCGACAGGCGCAGGGAACTTTTGCCGTACTTCACCGCTTCGGAAAAGGATGCTTTCATGGGACTACCCGGAGGAGACGTGCACCGCCGCTCTTTTTCAAAGAAGCTGGTTGTGGCGAGACCGGAAGAGAATGGTATTCATTTAGGGGCATCAAACACAAACCATAACAAAATTGGATGCAAGGAGCTCGGTTACATCAAAAACGTGGCTTTTGTAGGGTCAGGCTACACTAAGGCAGTTTTTCAAGGCGTTTTGCCCGAAGGATTGCCCGTAGCGCTGAAATCAGTGAACGAACAAGGGACTGATATGAAAAGATGTCTGGAGGATTTTAATGACATGAAAGGCTGTTATGAACTCGTATCCTACAAACTAATGAAAGAAATCGTTCTGTTACAAAGACTGGACCATCCAAATATTATAAAGGTAAGCGAAATAAGTTAAATGTTAGCCCAATATTATACGTGTTCATTTGAATGTGTAGTCGTCTTCTGCAATGCAAGTAAGCATACGCAGAAACGCATTCAAAGCCAAAAAACTTAAATGTACGATAACAATTAACAACCAATATGAAACAATGAACGTCTGTCAGATATATACTGGGGTCTAAGCAATTCAGACATCTTATTGGATTAGACAAAATCAACGATTGCCAATTTAGCACCTATTCACGAGCGGCCAAAAACAAACATAAAACTTTAATTAAAACCATCTTGCGCTATTTGTTTTCGCGACAGGGATGGGATTACGCGTATATCCATATTTGCTGCCGACTATTTTTTTCTTACTAGGCTGGAAACTGAAGGGGGTTATTTTAAAGGATCGTTATAACCGAATGAGACTAAAACGATGTTTCTGATAGTTAATGATAGTTATTCTTTTCCGGAAGACTTTCTTAGACGTGGCTAGTTCGGTCCCTGTCTGAAACGTGGGCTGACAGTGTTGTCCCGGACGTCCTGTCCTGCAGCTCCACGGCCACTGCCAGTCCGTGGAACGAGGAGGCAGCATCAGTGCCGCTCTGGAGCATGGATCCCCGCTGCAGATGATACAGCTCCTGCAGAGTCCCTGGGAGGACCGCTTTCGGGTAAGAATGCCAGACCTCCCCCAGATTTCATACTATCTCTCCTGTTCCTATTCCAGGAGTGTTAATCAAAAGGCCAGTCCCACCACCCCCACAAATGCTTAAACACATACACACACAAACCACCCACCGGGCACACCTGGGGCTGGGCTGGATCTGAAAAGGAGAGGGGGGGGGTAGATGCCATTCTTTTCCTGGAGAGGATTAACTAATCCCACCCCCAGCTTCATCTCCATTGCCAATGATACTGATCAAACAGTCTGAGGGACAGATGTCTCCACTCTGTGTACTCCTCTGGGCCTTGGGCGCGGGGATCTCATGTCAGGCTTGGCTTCCCGGGGGCGAGAGAAAGATGAGCAGAGCACACGTGCAGCCAGATGCTCCGTCTGAGGCTTTCTTGCGGTTCCTCATTTTCTGGGCGATCTCCAGGGCTGATCTTAGAAGGGCGAGTTCTGTCATCTCGCAGACGTGGCGTGATTGGCCCGGGTGTCCCATTTCCTCAGCGTCATTATTCTGTCACAGAATCACACAAAAAAGGGAAATAACTGGGCAAATAGAACCCCCCCTCCCCCCATGTAACAAAGATGTTTTGCTCATGACGTTGAAATTGAAATCTTTTTTTCTAACAGCTATGGGTTATTATTGTTTTGCCTAGGAGAACCCTGCAAAGCTTCTGGATTGTGACATGTGCTGAGGGAACACTTATTTCATGATTTATATTATACGTATGTGACATGATAAGCTATTTAATTTTGATTTTAGGTTGGCTTTTTAAGAACTGGCCAGGGACAGATGAAGGGCTAACTTTGGCTCATTCACAGTCTCTCTTTCGGATGATCAATGAATGTTCTCCCTGAAATGGAATCGAATGAAACATTTTCATAATAGTGGGCATCAGGCAGGCATCAGCAGTGGTAGAGCTAGACTCTGACCACCATTGCCATTTCAGGTCTGTCTGGGTCTGGTGCGGCTGCTCAGCTACCTTTCCCACTCCCCCTTGGGGCCTGTGGCGCTGCTGGACTTTCAGCCTCGCCAGTTCGTCCTGGTTAATGGGGAACTGAAGCTCACGGACCTGGACGACGCTGCCGTGGGTGATCCGACCTGCCGGACTGACTCCGACTGTGGCCTTCAGTTTCCACTCCGTAACTTCAGCCTTCCCTGCTCCTCAGACGGGGTCTGCCAGGGCCTCAGTGAGAGGAGGAACCTCTACAATGCCTACAGGTAACCCAACCCTGATTCTTCACCTGGCTTTTTGTGGTTAAATACCGCTGTATTAATCAAACACAGCTGTTGATTGTGGGTATTAATTGATTTATGGGGTAAACAAGTAAACACGTTGAGTAATGTATCTGCTGGATCAAGGCATACTCATGGTGTCAATCTTCTAGGTACTTCTTCACCTACCTGCTCCCCCACCAAGCCCCACCCACTCTCCGGCCTCTCATAGAGCAGATCATGAATTCAACAGGTGAGGAGCACTAGAGCCTATAGCCGTGAGTTGGGTTGAGATGTTCTGCTCTGCACTCTTTGGCAAGAAAATGAGACCAAACCGGTTTGTGGCGAGCACAGCCGCTTCATAATGGGCTTTAATTATGAGTAATTAGAGCGGATTTGTTGGTTTGCGCTGACCTATACTGCTGGCATGCCACTGTTTCTTTGCAGCGGAGCTGAACGGGGATGTGAACGGCACGCTGGCTGCTTTTGAAAACATCCTCCATCTGTACAAGTCTGGGCTTTACCTGGAGAGCCTGCCGTCAGCTCTAGTTGAAGGTAAGAGTCCAAAGAAATAGACTTGCTTCAAAACAAATGCTTTGTAAATGGCTTTCCCATTGGCGAGTGCGGCGCCACCCCGATCGCCCCTCATTTCATGAGGCTCTCACATGATATTTTTATCTACTCTGCTGACTGAAATGGCACTTGGAGCTACACCAAGACAGAAACGGGGTTTAGGCATTTAATGCCGGAGGCTACTTTTTCTATTTTGCCCCATTCATCACTCCCCAAATCTCATGGGTCTCACACGTCTCGTGTAGCGCCTACTCTGGTGCCCCAGATGATGCCAGTGTCCCTGTAAACCTGGGAAACTGGCCAAACGTGCCCAAACGCGACTTCAGAAGGGCAAAACCTGGAATTAAGCCACTGCCCGTGCCCTAAACACCCTTGGGAATATCTGTCAGGACCTTCTCTAAGAAAGGATGGGTGGGGGGAGGTGGGGGGGGGGGTTAAGTGTCGAAGGATCAAGTGGGAAGCATTTCTGTCCCTAGAGGCACGACTCAAAGTGTGTCATTTTTTGTGTCGTTTTTTTATCAGGGGAGCAATGGTTTGCTGGTGAAATCAGATATAAGATACCGTCGCATGTCGGGGGTGGCGGCACTCATTGTCAGACTAAGCTGTTGGAGAATAAAGGGCGGAGTGCCTGTTTTCCTGGAGTGTGCCCCGCCCCCCCCCCCCCCCCCACGTTACTTGCTCTGCCCTCACGGTGCGAGCGCATGTCAGTGTGTAACGTTACTCTGTCACCGTCACCTCCGCTTGCGGGTACCTGTGTAGCTCTCTGAATGACGTTGGCCTGCTCTCCCCCCCACCCATCCCATAGACTACGTGGCCTCCAGAGGAATGAGGAGTGCAGGGGGTGAGACCTATAGATGCTGGCCCTCCTACCAGCACCAGGGCTGTGTGCTGTCTGTTCACAGCATCGGCGAGGCCGCCCTCCTTTGCAGCGCCCGCAGTGAATGCGCTGGCTTTACCATCAATGGCCAGAGGACCTGGACAGGTGAGGAGGTGTGGCAATGTGGTTGGGGGGCGGAGCCACAGCTGTGCTGTTATGAGTGAGGTACAGTTAACGGTCCAGCTACAGAGAACTAGTGTGCTAATACAGGAACCCTTTTTGGTCTTTCTTTCTTTCTTTGAAAGAACAATTATACATTTGTCTCTTTGGATTGAAGCACCTACACAGAATCACAAACTATCCATCCTCCAATGGCACGTCCAGCAAAGGGTCACAGAGGCATCGGTAGCCAATAAAAGTGCAAAAATTCAGGCACTTTCACAGGCAGAAAAATAAGTTGATTTGACCAGGCGTTTGCAAGGAAATCAGCCGGCAGGTTCCAGCTATAAAAATAAAGTATCCCTATTAAATGGGACAGGTCCCGTAATTGGCGCAATTAAGAGAGCAAACTGGAGAATGTAGTGTCTGTTTGGGCTGGGCGCAGCCCTTCCTCACGGCCAATTATGCAGCCAGGGGCCTGGAGAAAATCACCATCCTTTCTTTCTGGCACGTCTCCAAGCAAAAGTTCCAGATCTGAGGTCTACGCGAGCCTATTAGGGGCCTATTCAGCTCACAGTCGCACTTTTTTTCTTCTTGTTTGCTTTGAATTACGGCTCCAGTTTCCCTCACGAGCCACCGGCTCAAATGACTTATGGACCCTCAGCCGCTTGGAAGCCCCCAAACAAAAGGCGACCGGCTGAGACGTCTCTCTCTGATCCCCTCTACAGCCTTTCTAGCCTCCCAGCATGTTTTTCACTTAAAAAAAAAAAATGTGAGTGGCGTTTGTGAAACTGAACGGCTGATCGTACCCCCCCCCCCCCCCCCCCCCCCCCCCCCCTTT
>JAODLC010000028.1:4037549-4054530 GCA_026781145.1 Hippopotamyrus pictus | reverse complement strand
CTGATGTTTAGTTCAGTTGTTATATTGACTGCTGTCATTAAAAGAAACACATGAACACCATGAATCCTGTCAGTGTCAATCTGCCCCCCCCCCAAAGCTGTAAACGTATGGGGAGACACTGAACTGTATGTGCAAGGAACAGTTACTATGGTTATCATTAACTCATGCAGTAAGACAGTGGTCAACTGCATGGCATAATATCTCAAATTTTATGGTGCGCTTGTCTTCTAGGATAAACGTGCTGCAGCCCATAGAGAATGGTTCACATTCAGCTGTGCTCACAATCATTGAATTTATGTCTCACAAATGCAGATTTTTGTGGAGGTTTTTCTGAAGAACTTTCGGGACAAAGAATTTCTTTTCCATCTTAAATAGCAGAGTTGACAAGGCTCTGTTGTGGAAGTGCGCCCAGCATACTCACAGACGGTTTTGCAGGTTCTCTTTGTCTTCATGCCATCTTGTGGTTCTGCCTCTCAGACTAGTATCCCACTAGAGCAGTGTGTCCCCACCCAGTCCTTGGAGACCCACAGTTGGTCCATGTTTTTGCTGCCTCCAAGCTCCCTGCCAGACAGTCCACATTTTTGCTCCTTCCCAGATCCCGAAGGAGCAGAAACATGGACTGTCTGTAAGTCCCTGAGGACTGGATTGGGAAACACTGCATTGGAGTGTATGCTGGTGGGAAGGGTTAGGCTTATGGTATAGGCTTATGGTTAGGGAAGGGGGTTTAGGGTTAAGGTTAGGATTGGCATTCCTCCGTCCCCATGCATCACTTTCTTGAATTTACGGCATTGTAAAAAAATGGTTATAAGAACATAAATTTACAAATGAGAGGCCATTTGGCCCATCAAGCTCATTTGGGGAGAACTTAACTAATAACTTAAAGTTGTTAAAATCTTATTTAGCTCTGATTTAAAGGATCCAAAGTATTAGCTACACTAACGGGAAGACTAATCCATACTCTAACTACACCCTGTGTAAAGAAGTGCATACATTCAGCCACAAGGGCAGTGTAGTCACTAATTCACATGATCTGCTTGTCTTTTTACCTGGGGAGAGGAGCCAACATACTGAGCAAAGAAACATCCAAAATACGTCTTTTGAACATCTTTGTCTACATTGAAAGTTTTTATGATATATTTTTATGATGTCTTCTGAATGTCCAGTGACCAACGTTAAACCCACGTCTTTCACGTCCACAGATGTCCAACAAAATCTCCTAGCCAGATATTCAAATATTGAACTGCTCATCTACGTCCAGTGGGGGGCGTAGTCAGATGTACAAATACGTACATATCTGTATGTCTGCACATTGCGCAGACGTACAGATATGGTCCTGGACTGATTGATGCAATATAGATATAATCTGACTGTCAGGTGGATGTGTCATGTTTGCTGGGTAGAGGAGACCCACACAAACACTGCGCATGTTGCCTCAAAGGTCTGTGTGCGTTATTGAGCCGCTCTAGCAAGCAACATATTAATAATACAGACGACAAAATTGGTGTTGCAGATTTTTAGATTAACATTTATGCTTGAGTATGTTATATGGTGAGAACAGATTGTTAATATGAAGCATGACAAATAACTGAGGTTCAGGTGTTACAGTATAGCCCAGGAATGCATGAGTGTTGTCTGTTTATCCATCCGTCCATCTCTCCATCCATCCATCCATCCTCCGTACCGCTTTCCAGTGCAGGCATATCATGAGGCTGGAGCCTCTTCCGTGAAGCACAAACAACATGGACAGGATGCTAGTTCATTATAGGGCAGAGGAACTTCATTTATGCTTCAGATGCTCCTACTAATGCATTTGTGCTGGGCTGTATTGCCAGATGCAGTACGATCTATGGAAAGTATCTTATTATACAGAAATTGGCTGGCAATTATGCCCATTGAAGAAGAACCACTTACGCTGAAAGCCCTGAGAGGGAAGCTCTTCCTATGAGTTCTCTGAACATTATGGCCATATGTTAGAGCTAAGTTGGGTCATCGTTTTTTTTTTGGTGGTACTATATAGGTTATCTTTGAATGCAGGAGAGAAACAAGGACAGACCAAAAGAGGTCTCTAGGAAAGCATGTGGAGGCTCGGATGCCAGCATCGTCCTCCCTGCTGTATCGGGGTGTCAGTAAACTCTGGGATCGGACCCTAATAACGAATTTCTAGCGGTGCACATTTATGCTTTGGGCTTCCTGCTTTGTGTGGGAGGCCATCTGTGTCACATGGTTTCCCTGCATCCCCTTACTGGCCCATCCCCAGGATCTGACCCTCTCCATGATTGGGCAGTGCCTCCGGGGCCGATGCTGTGTCAACAAATCGTCAATTAGCCAGCTAAGGTAAACGGTGAGGAGTGCGGCAGGACCCAGGACGAAAAGCACACCGTCTTTCCTGGGGAGTTTAAGGCTGCAGATGTGTTTCGCTTCTCTGATTTATCGAGCCTTTCAAATACACCCTTGGTCTGACAAGTCTCAAGGAGAAGCCATCTTTATAATGCTAAACGAGCAGTGTCTTTGAAAAGGAGCAGGTGGACACATTCATACCGTAACCCCTGATGCACTGCATACTCTATGTGATGATGGTGCTGCAGGGAATTAAAGAGACCTTCAAGCTCAGAGTATTTATAGCTTCAGTATTGAGTTCAGTTTTGGATATTAGTCAAATACTGATTTTTGATGGCTTAGAGAGTCTGTTTTTATATTTCAAAGATTTCATAGTATTAAGCACCATTGACAATTTTTGCGGCCTCCACTTATAAAACACAATATAAAAGCTTCCTGTTAATCCTATAACCTAAGTGTTGAGAACAGCATTGTTTTGTATAATTTTGTTTTGTCTGTGACTTTTCACTTCAGGTGCCTTTTTCCAACTTGTAATAAACCCCGTGTGTGGGACTGCCCCCCCCCCCCCCCACTCCCCTAAGAGCAGAGCAAAAGGACCAGGCTGTAATTGAATCACCTGCAGGTTAATTATATTACCAGGCCCACTGATGGAAGCCATTTCTAAATGGTGTAATGTTGTTCATTAGCAACATTGATGCTGCTGGATGGAGTAATAATCGACTTTCACTGGGGGGAGTGTTTGATCATAATGTGTCTCTGCCTTATTAAAACACAAAGCTGCAGCTTGGCACTAACTGAGATTTAATTATAAACCTGTAAGGCTGGACGCCCCCTTGTAAAAACGTTACTGTGATCCCTATGTTTAGAAAGGAATTCCTTGGTTGCCCGTGGATCTGATTGCCGCAGAGAGTCCTGTTACCCCGAATGGTCGTGGGATGGTGACAGGAAAAGCTTCTCCGGGCGTCTCTGTGCGTCACGATGTTTGGGGATTTTGGATGTCGGAGTCGTTAGATTGATCGGCAAGGTGGTCAGGCTCTGAGGGAGATACTAATCGAAGCTCAATGCCATGCTTTGGTGGGGGGGGGGGGGGGGGGTAGTGTGTGCTCTTTCTGACACTGCACAAGGTCGTGGGGTCCTGGTGAATGATGGATCTCTCCTGGCGTGTCTGTGGAGATCCTCGCGCTGGGTTGGCGTGCTGCCCAGGACGTGCCCTGCCTGGCACAGCCATCGGATCCCCGCAGACCCCCGCTCTCCATAAACCATTACAGACTACGGGGGGGGGGGGGAAGATGAATGGAATGGATGACAGACCTGAGATTGTACCAGAAATGAGTTTTAAGGTGGTTCTTATGAGCGCATCACCAAGTCAACGATTCAGGACATCACAGGTTTCTAAAAATACTCCGCTGGTGTTTTTTTAAAGACTTTTTCTTGTAAGCTCAGTGGCTCTGCAGTCGGCCCTGGCACTCGCTGGCCATGCAGACCCTCTCTTAGTCCCGTTTCTCAAAAGGAGCCGTGGGTCGGGTTCATATACCTCTGTGGGTATATGAGGGTCACATGTGTCATATACCTCTGTGGGTATATGAGGGTCACGTGTCATATACCTCTGTGGTTATATGAGGGTCACATGTCCATTTCACGGCTGAAATCGATGCTCCGGTTATCCCAGTAGGTTAAAATAGCCGTTTGCGCTCTCCCAGCTCCCGCCCCTGGCTGGCACATGCCAGGAGGGTAAAGAGGCATGATCGTCCGGGCTGGCATGATCCCGGCTCGCCTGCAGATTGGCTTTTATTTTTAGTGAGTCTGGTTGCATTTGGCTTTTGACATTGAAAGCTCTGGTTCGTGTTGTAACTACATTTATAAGATACTCTCTGTGTGTAATTAGTCACAGTTTAGCTGGAGCTGAAAGCATTTTCATGCAGTTTTACATGGGGGGGTTGTTTTGGTATTTGCCCATCCCACAAAAATTGCATGTGTGCATCTCAAAATAAATTTTAGTAATTTTTTTAGCTATTATCATTGTAATTAGAGCATTGGGTTACAGAGAATAAGAGATGTAATTCATTTAAAGTGTCCTTTAGTGAAACTGATATTCAGATAAAAGGAGGGATTATAGGCATAGCTGTTGTTTATTTAGGCATTTAATTTAATTTTCTTACCCAGTGCTTTTGTACACTGTAACTTATGTAGCGTGCAGAGTTCCTGGATACTTACTGGAGAAAATTGGGAAAGGTGTTTTCGAAATGGAACAAATTCAAAGATAAATCTTCTGCACTTTGCATTTGTTTGTGTTTGTCAAACAAGAGGTAACAACAGAAGAAGCTGCGACTGACTGATACAGTGATTATCAGACACCAAAACGTATGTCCACGAGGCCAAAGAATTTCATAGACATTCTGGTACTTATGAGACCATGTCCACCCCCCTTGGCGACCCCAGTGCCTTTAATCGATCGGGAGTTGTACGGGAAGTGCCTGCCACATTGATTTTTTCTACTCACAAGTGCTCTAATCGTTGCGCCCATACTTATGAAAGGACCGGCCCGGATGTCTGCTATGGAGGCCTATGAGGGACAAACAGCTCTGGGCATTTCGTGCGTCACTCACAAAACTATTGGTGGGCTCATTGTGGTCCTGCTGCCTGTAATCATCACCTGAATAATTTAAGAGCGGGTACGGAGCTGTTGGGCGACGAGTAATGTTACGGCAGCCTCCTTTCTTCCTGTTTCTCAGACATCACAGTGCCAAACATTTAAGAGAAGTTCTTTTGTAAACCTGTAACAGCTTATATTTCTGCACATTTATATGTGCAGAAACATCTCCTAAACAATTGTGTGAGGTTCTTTAAAGAGTTACTTGTCGACACAGTGTAATTGCAGTTAAACTAGATGCATAAAATTACAAGATAAAACAGGAATAGGAGCAGACACCTACAGTATTAAACCAAAAAATGTTTTAATAGCTAAATTCCACTAGGTGGCAGTGTGAGTCTTTATATTGTTCTTCATCCTTTGTAATACATCCCATTCACTTTTTCAATTCATCATTGTAGTCCATCATAATGAATATTTGTTCTGTTACTTTAAAATCAGCTTTTTTTGTAAGATGAACAACCTTTTGTGTTTTCCAAGTTCAATTTGATTTGTTTTGAGATCGGTGTGATGTTGTGATATGTGTATTACTGATGTATTGTCTATGGATTTATTTGGTATACAATTATGGACAGAGGTATATTCAGTTACCAGGTTCTCTCAAAATGCCTGCAGCAACACAGGACCTATCTGCAGGGAGCATAGTGGTTGAGGAACTAGGTATCAGTCAGAATGACACTGGTCTGTTGCAAAAAGAAAAGGTTAAAATGTCAACTGTGGAGGGAAACTTTACTGGATAGAGGGAGATGAATGGAGTCACAGTGTCTGACATGATGAAGGCAGGCATACAAAAACGGCAGGCAGAATCTGAGTCCCAGGCGGAGGGAGGGCTCTGCTCTGTGTGTGTGTATGCGTGTATGTGTGTAAGGGGAGGGGGGCATGTATATATTACATTGTTGGGGCCAAATATCCCCACAATGTGATAAAAACCTGTTATTTTGACTTTGTGGAGACTGGTTTTTGGGTTTTTATAAAAATCTGTGACTGCAATCAAAAAACTAGAAATGCAAGTCTTACATTTTGTTTGGTGACTTGTGGTTAAGGTTAGAGCTGGGTAGGGGTTAAGGTTGTCATTACTGGGATTAGGGTTATCCCATGGAAATGAATGGACAGTCCCCTAAAAGGTATGAATACAAACGTGTGTGTGTTTGGGGGGGGGGTGCTGCTGGCTGCAGACCCGTCTGTTACAGGGGGAGCAGTTCAGAAACTGCAGCCAAGTCTGATGTGATATTAATGTTGTTTGCGATTCACTGAGCGCGACGCTATGAACTGTTCAGAAAACATAAATGGTATCCGGCCCATTTGGTCCAGCGTACTAAATACGGGAAGGCGCCCAGGTCCCAGGATGCATCTGCGTCTGGGTATAGCGGCGTCGATGCTGTTACACGAGGACTGTCCTTTGGAAAATCACCAAGCAGATGATGTCACCGCCATGTCGAAGGCTCAGATTGTAAGAAGTCCACCAGCTGGTCTCATTAAAATCGCCAATCAGATTTATGCTGCTTATAAATAGCACAGGGGACCACTTTGTTGGTTTCCAATCCATGATATGTGTGAACGTGAACATCAGTTACTCAACTAAAATATTTTTTTTTGCCCTTGAGGAATATTTAACTCTAAGAATATTCATGATGCATCATACGATCTCCAGTCTTTTAGCGATGTGGTTCCATGAACCCTAATCCCCCTGCTCACGTGCTTAACGCATATATCCGGGGATGTCTTGTTGTGCTTGGAAGCCAATTGGCTGTATGGTCTTATCACATTATCCTAAAAAAGCCTTAGTCTGCATCAGTGACCAGGCTGTCACTAGACAAGAACAGCACAGAGCTGAGGTGGCACTTTACATCCAGAGATGTCGCTGAATTTGCTCGATCATGCGAATCATTCACACACCATTGAAAGAAACTTTGTAATGCTACGGGAGCACTTTGCCCCTGGGCTGTGAGAATTTTACAAAGGAGAGGGACATTGGTCGGGGGCGGGAGGCAGGAGCGGGGGTGGGATAGTGGTGGTGGCACAGTAATGTAATCTCCAGTCACTACTTAGATGAGGACTGAGAGGCTGGGGGTCACATTGGGAGGCAATGGAGTGTTCAGCTGGTGGGCAGGAGATTCAAGACGGAAAGACGATCCCTGGGCGGAGCTCTTTGTGCCGGCCGGACTGGCTGTCGTTGAATGGCGAGTAACAATCCATGCGCAAGGAGCAAGGATCCTAAGCAGCGGCTGGTCAGGACCAGCCCCCGCCAAACACGCTGGGCCAACACCAGCAAACGCCTCCTAAACAGAAATATAAGCTTATTGCCGGGGGGTCCTCTTATCCTCCCCTATTGACTTAATAATCTTAAGTGTTCATTCCCCCACTCCGCCAGTTTCATTAGGATTCCTACTATCTTCATGTAAATGTTCTTGCCTCTCCTGAATCATAATATAGGAAGTTCACATTTTGTTTGTTTAGCAGAAGCTGTTGCCCAGAGCCACTGCTTATGTAATTCTTACCCTATAATACAGCTGGATGTTTCAGTGGGTTGTTTTGGTGAGGCGCCTTGGTGCTGTTACAGCATCCCCAGGAGTCTCTGGTCACTTACCGCCCTTGAACTTGACGTTTATAAGCATTCGTGCCTGAGCCTGGAGGGCTGGGCTGTACAGGCTGTTTAATCTCCATTAGGCCCTGTGGCCTCTGCTTGCCTGGTCTGTGTATCACTCCCCCCCCCCACCTTCTTGGGATAGCTTACGGCTCTTAATCCCGGCCTTAATGACATCATGATCCTACTCAGCGTGGCCCCGGGGGCCTGTGCGGGTGAGCCGGGAGGGAGAGTGAGGAGGAGGAGGAGCCACCCACACGCACCCCGCTTGGCGCGGCAGGTGTGGAGTGTCCGGAAGAGGTTCCCGTGGAAGCAGAGGCCGTCGTCACGATGCCCGGCGGCTCCAGCGCGCCGATGAAGCCCATCCCTGAGGAGACGCTCTGCGGTGCCACCCTGCTCCCCGCCAAGGCCGCCTCCACCCTGGGTCAGTGTCGTCCAGCTCTGCGGGGGCGGGGAGAGGGTGTGGCTTCTTCTCATGGGGGTCCGGGAGAAAGCAAGGGTGGGGCGCAGGAAAGGAGAGCATCAAGCTGCATCCTTGTTTAGTGGTTTGCTGCAGGTATCTGCTCTCAGATTTGGAGTTTAATTTCAGCCTAGTTGCCTTGCTCATACATAGAGTAGTATTTCCATTCATGTTTAATGACTTACAATTGGCACTGCGTACAGTTAATATACACACTTTGTCTTGCGCTGCTCTAAGATGGCCTCAACTGTTGAAATTGTTCGTTGACAAATCCCGAAAACCCTGAAATGATCTGTATCCAATCCAAAAATGAGGAAAGTCACATGGTGTAACATGCTTGGCTAAGATTAGCCAATCCACTTAGGTCTTCTTGCTTCTCCCGCTGGTGTGCACCACGCCAACTGTTGCTCTGCACGACCTCTGGGAGACATTTGCATAAACAACATCCCTTATGTAATATTTCCCGGAAAGTTATCTTCACGGCTATGTTATTGCATGGCATTATCTTAGAAGACGAGAGGGTTGACTGTTCTGAAGAAGGATTTAAGGCGAATATCAGATTATGGCGTAAAGTCTGCTTGCTGTTGGAAGACAGCAATCCAGTATTAGAAATCTTCCTGTGTAATGGAGCGAACCATGTGACACAGTGCTGGCCATATGCTCTTATGCAGTAAAAACACAGGGGAGATGTTCTAGATTAAACTGAGGTGTGTTTGTTTAACAGGAGAGGAAATCACATATTTTAGTGTTTTGGAAAATAAGATTTATGGACCGAGGCGGTCTGTGTGTTTCAGTGTTTGTATAGCTTGAGAGTCTCAAAGCAAATATGCTTCCGTGGATTGAGTCAGAGCAGAAGAAGCTGGTTAAAGTACCTTTCTTGCTACACTGCAAGTAACCAAGGCTGCCAGTTTTAGGGCTGGTGAGGGGAGGAACAGGGGTCGGGAACCTTTTTGGCTGAGAGAGCCATGAACACCACATATTTTAAAATGTAATTCTGTGAGAGCCATACAATATGTTTAAAACTAAATACAAGTAAATGTGCGCATTTTATGTAAGACCAACACTTTTTAAAGTACAATAAGTCTCTGAATTCTTTTTAATAACGTTGTTATGCTGTTGCTAACCAATGATGAATAAAGTTCTTTTATTCGTTTGATTATCTTGTCTTTATCCGAAAAGTCGTCAAAAAGTTCATTGGCAACATCAAGCATGAATGTTTTGGCATACTCCCCATCTGTGAATGGCTTTCCGTTTCTCACAATTGCTAAAGCACCAGCAAAGCTAGCCGAATTCCAGTCACCTTGTTGGGTCCAAACACGGAGTTGCTGCTGACTAGTTTGCACTCTGCACATTAGCTCTTGACATGCTTTCTTCCTGCTGTCCCCCGCAGGATATTTCGATGCAAATGTAGTATGGTGTGTGTCGAAGTGCCGCTTTATATTTGACCGTTTCATCGATGCAATTTTATCATTGCATATTAGACACACTGCAGAACCTGCTCTCTCCACAAAGGCGAATTCCTCTGTCCATTCCTGCTGAAAAGTACGATACTCCTCATCTTTTTTTCTTTTAGCCATCTTCTTCGATAAAAGGGTTTCTGCAATTAGCTAGCTTGACTACTTGATTAAAAGGAGGGAAGTTTACTTCCCGACCTCACAACAACCCATGTATGTTGCGCATTATCCAATAAAAATTTGGTGTTGTCCCAGAGGTCAGCTGTGATTGGCTCCAGCCACCTGCAACCATGAACATGAGTGGTAGGAAATTAATGGATTGAAATACATGAGAATGTTTTATATTTTTAACGTTATTTTTTTTTTATTAAAGATTTGTCTGCAAGCCAGATGCAGCCATCAAAAGAGCCACATCTGGCTCGCGAGCCATAGGTTCCCGACCCCTGCTATAGCAAGTAGAAAAAGTATTTTTGAATAGGAAGCGTCCCCAGGCCCAGTAAATCAATAGTGCTGGGGAGCTCAGTGTATAGCTCAGAGCAGCGGGTAATAGCAGTTTGAGTTTAACCTTTAGACAGAATTTCTCATAATGTTGGGACTTTTTCACGTTTCACTCAGCCCAGTGATTTTTTTTATACCCCCTTCTAGATCCTTCCATACCAGGACCAAACTCAGAACAAATTAAGTGCTTGAAAAAGTATTTTGGCCATTCCAGTTTCAAACCGTGAGTAATATCACTATTATTGTCTTATTTTTAAATCATCATACCTATTATACTGTATATGCATAATTCTTTGCATAATTGCATATTTTCTGGGTATTTTTAAAGTGTGGTTTGTGGTCTTCTAGATTTACTCCTTCATCCGTTATGTCAGAAGGGATTGTTTTTACATGACAATCATTTGTGTCACACAGACGTGAAATCTGAGAATGTTTAGCTAAATTTCAGAAACCATTTTGACATCACTTCCTGTTTTGCCATATAGTCCATATGAATCTTACAGAAGAATGTGTTGCAGTGCATCGATCATAATTGTTACCACAACTTTTATTGAACATAGAGTATACTTGCTCATGTTTAGTTTAGAAAAATTATACTTATAGTACACTTAAATATACTTCTTTTTCGTAAGGGCATAGCTAGCTGCTTATTCTTCCAGCTGAAATGTGTCCAATAGGACCTTGTGGCCTAAGTCTGAAATGCAGAGCTTTTTTGATAGAATGCAAAATTTAATATTTTATTTGTCTTATCTAGCTGTCCTATAATATTGAATTAATCATGCAATGCTTTTCAATAGGGACAAGCCCTGGCAACTGAATTTTCATTAAAATTGTCTGTTTTGCTTTCATTCAGACATTATCTTGCACTGAGATTGTTTGTTTTTTTATTGCTTTTTAAATCTGGTTGTATTTGGGTACTGTGCTGTGAGATTAGCTGCTGTGGTTTAGCTAAGTTCCTCAGCATTCCTTTGCAGGGACGTCCCCATGCAGCTTTCTGTGGCCTGGGATATGGGCTTTATGCCCCCCTACCCTCATGCTGGATACACGCAGATTTTTTTAATAAGAGTGATGCATGCAGTCTGTTGCAGATGAAAATGACTCCTGCATGTTTTTTCCCACCAGTGTATCGCTATTAACACCTGTTTCGATAGCCACCTTGGTCACTTTGCATAGGATTTTCGCACAAATTAGTAATATAATGCAAATAAATTGCAGAGCAGTATTATCTCATTGCAGGCACACTTGACACTTGGAGATCAGTAATTCATTCTAAAGTCCAAGTAAATGCTTGGGGATACAATTTGCATTTCAACCGAGAGATTATTTTTCCCCTGGTCTTAAAAATGGTTTGTTCTCTTGTCAGTGTACAATGGAAAGCAATTTACTCCATTCTGAATGAAAGGAGAGATAATCTTGTCGTCATGGCAACAGGTGAGTTCCTCTCATGCTTAATGATGATTGACAAACTCCTTATGACGATTACCCATCAGAGTGTGAAGGGGGAAATCGAGGGACGTTTCCTGTTTAGCAGAAGAACGGCCCATCTGTTTAAGAATTGATAAATGGAGGATACTTATTTGTTTGCTAGGGCAGATTACCATGCCATATTTACTTCACTAGATGTGTGGCTCTTACTGAGAGTTCTGTGAAACCCTGAAAACACCCAGGCCGTCGGTTCTGTTAGCACTTGCCGCAGCCTGTGTTCGCCCTGTGCCTGTGTGGGTTTCCTCCCTGTACTCCAGTGTCCTCCCACAGTCCACAGCCTTGAAGGTGGTGTCTAAAAATAGTGTGTGGAATCGAGCGCGCCCCCGTGACGGACATTGCCGTGATTCGCAGGCTCTTTCTTCACCGTGGATCATTGATCCTGGAAAGGAATCGATGGATAGAAGGACCTAAAAAGCCTTATGTAATCAAACGTTGCCTGGAACTTTGATCTGTTGTCCTGTGTGTGTTTCCCTCGAGGTCTGTCTTCCTTTAATGCATTCCTTAAAAAATAAAAACCGCTTGTGTGCAATAGTGGCGTAGTCTGTGCAAATAGTACTTTTGATGGAGTCGCTCCTTACTTAAAGACAAATACCCTGAAGCACATCATCATCACATTCTAAGCCTGCGAGATACTGAGTGCGTTTTGGTTTATTCTGAAATATTTATGGCAAGCAATCCTAAAAATAAATTTAAATAAATTTAAATTATTTGATGAACTGAAATGCATTTATGTAATTGGTAGTTTTGGAAACAGTTCAGATTGTTCTTGTACTGAATACTTTCCTGCCATATATTTGCATGTATTCAGTATATTCAGGATTTATCATCTCCTCGTTACTGGGACTCATTAGTGGAGGTAGATGATGCAGTGTTGGGATGACTTCAGCCAGCGTGGCTCCAGTTCCGCCTGGCTCTACCCAGAGAATTAAATTCTTAACTGTGTATTTTAGCTGCAGGTTTATGATAACATACACTACCAGTCAAATGTTTTTGCACACGACAGGTTTTTACTACTTTTCCATGTATTTCATAAACTGCAGCGTTTAAGCATGGAAGGTTGAGTGAACAAATGAAAACATAAGTCAAATAAAATGTTTCCTTTATAACATGGAAAGAGATTCATGTCCGACATCCTGTTAACTGGTTGTGTGGTGATGGCATCATACAGTATTCTAGGCTGTCCTTTAACTTTAAATGCACTAGTTAACTTTCATCCCATGAAGCACAGCAATATTTAATGTCTCTTGTAGAAAGAATGCCTTATAACTGCTTGAGGAGGTCACTTTGATGAATCAAAGATATGACATTTTCTTGCTAATAAAGGTACTCAAATGTTGAACATACTGTAGATTTATTTGTTAGCAAAGATTACTGAGTGTATTTTTAGTAAATGTTAAGTAACACGCAAATATCAGTGTGTGCAAAAACTTTTGACTGGTAGTTTACACTATCCTCATAGATGACGTATATTTTATTTGAGGGGATAGTGGCCACAGAATGAGTTCTGGTTTCCTTAAATCAATTTGATGTCAGATATTTCAGATGATGTTGATGAAGTAATTTTTTTTTACTGGTAAAATAAATTATGGGCATAGAAGGGAACCTTAACATGACATTCTAGGCTTAATAAGTAGATCCAGGTGGCTTGAAGTTCAGTTTTGTGCGTGACTGTAATTAATTGCGTTTACCATGTCATTTCCACTCCTGAAGGTTATGGGAAGAGTTTGTGTTTCCAGTTCCCCCCGGTGTATTGCGGGGGGGTCAGTATCGTCATCTCCCCCCTGATTGCTCTTATGGAGGACCAGGTGCTCCAGCTCACGTAGGTAACCCCTGTCTGCCACAGCTCCGCATTTGAAGGACCGCGGCCAAAATTTTTGCTTTCTGGGGTCTTGTGAGGGAGTCGAGTGGTATGGAGTATGGCATATGGTCTTTGGGATGTGCCCCGCTTCTGTCCTGAGGGGCGAATCGGCTGGGATTTGTACGCTGCCAGCGTTGAATGCGCAGTGTGATGAAATAGCAAGCAGCTCAGCCAAAATCTCCAGTGGCCCCAGATGGTTGGGACAAAAAAAAAAAAAAATGATTGGCTCCCTGTGGATAGCGTGCACGTCTGTCCGCCGCGGATACTGAGCCGTGAGCCCAGATTCATTTTTAAGAATGATTTGCTCCATTTATGAAGGAGGTTTCCACGGCATAAACTAGCTGACGTATTGCGCTGATAGCAGACGTGGGGCTTGGTTGCAAAACCTGCTGATGATGGCCCTTTCAGATTAGATGTAGAACCCTTCATCGATGTCAGCTGAGGCATGGCGGTAATCTGTACATCTGGAAGACAATTACTCCTTAACCCAGCAATCTAGGCTGTCAGTTTTTCACAGGAAACTGATCCCGATGACGTGTGTCTCTGACGCACTTTGCCCCCTTTATTGCAGGATGTCCAACATTCCAGCTTGCTTTCTTGGATCAGCTCAGACCAATAACGTTATGGCTGGTGTGAAGAAGTAAGTCTGACTTCTTGACCCCTGCTTCGGCATTGCTGGGATGCTTAAAAAGAATGTTGACTTCCAAATCGATTTTATACTGTTTCAGTGGAAGCACTATGTAAGCTTTTATCCATTTAAGGTGATGCGAGGCTCTTGTATAGCTCTATAGCTTGTTATCAGAACAGCGTATAGGCCAGGCTTACGGGGATCACGGTAGCTGCGGTAAGTACTGAATGAGTATTCTGATCCACAGAGGCTGTTACAGAATCGTGTACATGACCCCGGAGTTCTGCTCGGGAAACACGTGGCTGCTAGAGCAGCTTGACAGCGGCGTCGGTGAGTCAGAGACATCGTTTCTCTGGTCGTGTGATTGACATGGCAGGAAATAGCGACTGAAATGAGTGACTGGTGTGTCCTCCAGGGATTTCGGTAATCGCGATCGATGAGGCCCACTGTATTTCCGAGTGGGGCCACGACTTTAGAGGTGCGTACAGGAACCTCGGAAACCTGAAGAAGATTCTCGCCGGCGTGAGTCACCTGCAGCTGTGATGAAAATGAGTCTGTCACAGAATGTATTTTGAGCTCCTACTAGGAGGACTTGCTGTTGTACTCAGATCAAGTTCTGAAGCTATGCTTCAGAGAGAGGCTGAAAGTAAACGGTTCAATGTAGCTGCTGCTCGTAATTTTTACTTAATACAGGATCTCATCCTTATCCCTCTGTTGGCGCACCCAGGTTCCTATCCTGGCTTTGACTGCCACAGCGAGTCCCTCTGTACGCGATGACATCATGAAGAGTCTGAAGTTGGTTGATCCCATAGTCACCTGCACCTCTTTTGACCGGCCCAACATTTTTCTGGGTGTGCGCCGCAAGTCTGGGGACATTCTGCAGGACCTGAAGCAGTTTCTGATCAAGAAGAATGGCCTCGGGTCAGTTCCCATAGCGACTGAAATTCTGGGTAGTTCTTTTACTAGAGGAAGGAATGCAGACAGACACAACCCGCATCTGTGTACCTGCATAGACTAATTGTACACAATTATAAATATCTTCTTAGATGACGTGTCGTCGTATTGTGCGGTCTTTGGCTCCTTGCACATATTGTCTGTTTTAGCACGTACTGTTGAGAACACACTTATGCTGAAGTCTTAAGGTTTAATACCTACGCACGTGCACCTGTTTATGGCCGGCCTCTGGATTTTCGTAATGATCTGTGATCTCGATGCCTTCAGGGGTGATTATGAATTCGATGGCTCTGCCATCGTGTACTGCCCGTCGAGGAAGGAGGCGGAGCGTGTGTCGTCCGAGCTCTACAAGTTGGGCGTCCTGTGTGGCGTTTACCACGCGGGCATGGGCATCACGCAGCGGAGGGAGACGCAGCAGCGCTTCATGAGAGACGAGATCCAGGTGGCCGTGTCATGCTTTCAAAATGCACAAGCTGATGGGACACATTTGGCCGCATCTTGCATTAGGGCATTAACACATGCGGCGTCTTTGTCGATTACAGTGCATCGTCGCCACTGTTGCTTTTGGGATGGGAATAAACAAGGCCGATATCCGCAAGGTCATCCACTATGGGGCCCCGAAAGAGATGGAGTCGTACTACCAGGAGATCGGCCGCGCGGGAAGAGACGGGCTACCCAGCTCCTGCCACGTGTTGTGGGCGCCGGGGGACATGGTGTTGAACAGGTGAGCTGCACTGTCAGAAAAAAAGGGTACCAATTTGTACCTTTGCTTGTCATTGGGGCTGTACCTTCAAGGGTCTGTCAATTGTACCCTTACTTGTAGGTAACTGTACGTTTTAAGGTACAGAAATAGACACTGAGGAACATATTTGTACCACTCGGGGCGCATTAATGTGTACCTTGGGGATGTTCCTCAGAGTCCATTTTTGTACCCTAAATTACACTAAAAGGTACATTTACCAACAGCTAGGTTACAACTGACAGATCCTTGAGGGTACAACCCCAGTGACAAACAAAGGTACAAGTTGGTATCCTTTTTTCTAATGGTGTGGTTTCCCAGCAGTATCAATGTGAGATTCTGGGTAGTTAAACTATTTCTAATTATGCAAAGCCATCGTGTCTAATAGTTTTCATCATTTAAGGCATTTAACTCTTCAGGATCTGAAAATGTTTAACACAAGAATGAAGATATAGTTGCATCTTGCAAGAGGTTATTGTGCCCATGACCTTAACTCTCAGTTGTAAAAAACATTCCACAGGTTTCTCCTCAGCAAGGTTAAAAGTGACCGATTCCGTGGATACAAAATGAAGATGATGACTAAGATGGAGCAGTACCTCAGCTCTTACAAATGCAGAAGAAGGTGTGTATTGGAAGCAGCTGGAATGCCGTATTGTGTATTATGGTTTTTACTGGAAGGCCAGGATTGGTTGTTACCTTACAGCTTTATGATTGGCTAGAAAATGAATTAATTTGATTGGTGGCTATGCAAGCAAATATTTATCTGCAAAGCGCTAGGCACGTTAGTGCCAAAATTATTTATGTGTGCAAGTGTGAATTTGCACTCGCAGGTTGGTATTTGCAAGAGGACTTGGATTTGCAATACAGGTTTTGTACTTGAAAACCATTCTATCTTTGTAAAAAATATTTTTATGAAGATGTTTGGTTTTGCATTTACAAAAAATATTGACGTGTATTTGCAAAATGTTTTTCACGTTCATTCACAAATCTTCATATACAAGTACAGATTACGTGACGCGTATTTCTGTTCAGAATTTTGCAAATGAAAATTGTGTTCAGTGTGAACAAATTTCATTTTACGAGTGCAAATTGGAAAGTACACATACAAGTATATATGGCACTATTCTGACTCCATAGGTCGTCCTCACATTTTTTACTGATGCGCTTTACCTCGGAACCTTAACAGCTGTTATCCTGAATTACCGAACGTGGCTTCTCACCTTGAGATGGTTTTATCGAGAGATATCCTCCTGAGAGCCAAGGAAAAAAGTGTCCTTCAATTATAGGTTATTTGTCTTTGGAGGAAATAAGACATCTTACAATTTAGATTTTTT
>JAODLC010000028.1:4016547-4027520 GCA_026781145.1 Hippopotamyrus pictus | reverse complement strand
AGGGTAAATCCTCAGGCTGTACATCCAGCCACCAATAAACACTCACACTGGGATTAGCTAGAAAGCTGCACCCTCGTTACCAACCTGAAACAGAAAAATGCACTGTAGCGGGACCGGGAGGGGGGGGGCAGAGTCCGTGCCTAATTGTGGCTAAGGCCCACGTCGCCCGGAGTTACGCCTCTGGCTGTGGTCCGCTGAAGCCCCCCCCCACCCCCCAGGAACGTCGCCCTCCATTAGCCTCTCTTGGCTCTGTCTGCCACAGCACAGGAGCTCTTCTAAAGCAGTACCCCCCCAAGCAGCTACATTCTGACACTCCTTGTGCAGCAGCAGCTATGGGAGCATAGAACCAGCCTTGGTCCCCTCCGTTATGCTGGTCTGCTGGCCCTTGTACCGGCTCTGCCCCGCGACCAGAGGGGGCCTGGTGCCATGTGTTTTCTGTGGGGTCTCGGGTCACCCCAACTCCCGTGTTTGATGGCCTAACCCAGAGCAGCATTTTCTCAGTGGAATATCGCAAGTTGCTAAAAAGCCTGCAAATCCATCACCCGCCGTCGTGGCCCCCAACCTGCCGATGACACCTTATCTCCCAGGCTTTGTTTGAAAAGCGACTGGAGACTCGATTGCTTCTGTCACTCTGCTGGCTGATTTTTCACCCCCAACCGCAGTCATGTAATGCCAGGACGACTCCTGGGATCAGCGTATCGGGGATGAAAATCGGCAGCCGTGCAAGACCAAGCTCGGACATGTGGTCGCGGGGCTATGTCTCTGGTTGCCCTCTTCCCTTCGGCATCATGGGAATCTGTTGGCATACACACTTAGCCTCGAGGCAGCTGAGGACTTAGGGGCCCTCACAGCGGCCTTCCCGCTGGTGACTCTGCAGAGGAGGATGTTGTTGCTGGCAGACCCTTGTCAACCTTTCAATGTTGCTTGTCATCACTTTATACCCAAGGAGAGGGGAGGGTGGAGATTGAGCTGCCTTGTGCAAATCTGAAGTGACTGTGGATATCTCCTGCCTTTGAAGGCACGGCCATTCTTCGTATGTATGGTGTCAGCAGCAGCAGATCAGGATGTGCGATAGGGAGCGAGGAAGATGTGAATTTGTCAGGAAACGAACATTTAAATACTGCAAGTCATCGCGCTAATCTGTGTTGTTATCAGCATTTGACTTTGCCTGTCGTAGACTTTGTCTGTCACAATAGGGGATGACCTGACATTGATTTAAGGAAGCGGAAATGCCTGACAGCCCAGGCACATTAGTCTTGTGACCCTCCTGGCCCAGATGGAGCTCACAGGCCTGTGTTTGTCCCCCTTGGTCACATGGGCTGCGCAAACACTAGGATTCCTTTGTGCGTCTCTCCACATGCTGTTGACCCTCGGCCTAACCCCAGCACCCCATATTGTGTTGTTTTCTTGACTCCCCCTCGTAGATCCAAAGCCAAATGAGGCGGCACTGAATCGTAGATGAGGGTGGCTTTCAGAAGCTGGCCCCATGTTGTCCTCATCTGGACAAGTAGGTCCAGGAATGCCTGCTGAAGTGGGAGGGCATGCTGGGTAATAAGCTGCAGGAATGGGAAGAGTCTCCATGGAGCACTGCCTGGGGTCTTCACAGGTGTCATGCAGGCCCTCCTCTGCAGCAGCAATTCCCCACACCTTTTTCTGCCATGGATCCTTCCACCCTCATTTTCATAACATTCACACCGCCACACCCACCTATGTGACTCCTCAGGCTTTAGGCACGCCTGGCCTGGTCATCTAATCTAGCATACCATACGTTTTTTCGATGGGCCAGTGGGTTTGTGGACCAGCACGATTTATCATGATAGACCCCGCCTGGCAAAATTCATCATAGAGGACTGTTTGACGAATTTATTATATGGGACTCCAAAGTAATAGGCCCAGTCCACCCTGGCAATAGGGCGCCATAGCAGGACCCACGAAACATTCATGACGTCCGCTTTACCGAGATGGCTGCTGGAAGCTGACAGTGGGGGCCGCCTTGTTAAAAGCCCCAGGCCTATCTCTAGCTTCAGGGAGTTTGTTTCCTTAACCTTCTGGCTATGCTCATTCTTCCCCAGTTTTCCTCTGATTTTTCGAGGTATTACACATCAAGGCCAGCATCTGTTCGGCGTAGATCTTTTTGCTTCACCACTGCTTGAACAGGGCTAGCATCCAGAATCTCGGTAATCAGACTCATGTAAGCGAGGGCAGAGAGCACTCTGTTCAGCTTAAAATTCATTATCATGACTGGCGTGCTTAGTCTGAGTGGTCGGAAAGTGAAGGCTTTTCTAGAAGGGCATTACAAATGTGGGATGCATCAGCAGGCAGTAGCGTAGCTTTTAGCATATTAATGGGAATATTTTCTGTGGATGGACCTGCTGTGGATTTCGCCTGACCCTAATTACCCGTTCTGATTGTCGAAGTGATTTCAGACTGGGATCTAAGTCCTAACAGCCAGGCCGCCTCTCCACTGTTGCCTGAGATGCTAACGGTGGCTAATTCGCTATGCCCTGATTTGTCCCAGGGGACAAGCAAGACCTGTAGCCATAGCCTCCCTGTGGGGGCGCCAACGAGGCCTGAACGAGCCCGAAGCAATGCATCCAGCACGAGTGTCTGCCAGAAGGTCCATGGGTTACTGCTACCAGACTAACAGAACTTAAACAATGAATGGCATCAAAAATGTATCACTGGGGTGATTTGTTAATGGGCTAGTTCAGAGAGAAGATATAGATGGGGTGGGGGTGGCAAGGTAAGGTAGTTGAACATTGCTTTTTCTGATCAGAGATGGAATTCTCCTGGGTGGTGCCATGGAGCACCGGAGGACCCTGTGCAGGAGGGGCTGTCACAGGAGTCCCATCCTCCTCTCTCCTACATAAAGACCAAAGGGTTTCTCTCTCTGGGTGGGGGAGAACAAAGCATCCTTTCTTGAAAGGCGGAAAGAGACAGTGAAATCTCACAGGGTGCGGTTCATGCACCGCCCTTTGATGAAATGTGCACAGATGCGGGAAAAACAAGAATTCTGGATTGTGAGACATTCCGTTGATTTTTTTTTAATCATATAAAGCGCATGTCATCGCATTCCGGTAACAGATGTCGCTGCTGTTGCCTTTAACTGGTAGATATGCAAAATGGTATCTTGGCTGGTCTTTTTAGCTTGCTTATTTGTGGTTCATATGCTGACAAAAATGGATCAGTGGCAGAATGAAACACAACTGGTGCTTTGATGTACAATAGCTTATGTGTTTATTTCATCTTTGTTCCTTCTGCCAGCCTTATCTGGATTTGCCAGTGTCTTATTTCATGTCATGTGACTGGCCCTTTAACTGTTATCCGAGTGCTCAGTTTCTCAGCCTGAAAGTCCTTCGTGTTGAGTGCTATAATTAAATTTGATTGCCATCCGTCAGCAAACGGGTGGCAGGGAAGCCGGTCAGTCGTATGAGATCAGCGTTTATCAGGCAAAACCGGGGAATTTGTACTGGAAAGTGCAGTAAGCCAGTTTGGCCTGTTATATGACTGTTAGAAAATATGGTTTGCGCTCAGACCTTGTTCAGATTTTGGCTTCTCTGCTGTAAATGATCACAGTGAAAGGATCGGCTTGTTATCTCCGGGTTGAGATGTCGCATACTGTCTTGGAAACTTGGCCTCACCCCGAAGGCAAGCGTCTGATTTACACGCTGCCCCCGAATGCTGTCTGATTGTCGATTGTCTTCCCTGCCATTTCGGGTCTGCGGCCAGGCGGGTCACAGGGCCGCGAAGAAACAATAGCGGCTTTTTAAAGTAAAAAAAAAAAAAAAAAAACACACAGAAGTCCATGCTGTCTTTTCCCGAGACGTTTGTCATTGGTTTACAATGCCGTTTTTGTATTTGAGCAAAAAAATGGAGGAGCAGTCTCTTGGAAACAGCAGGGAGTGTTACACGGGGCTGGGGGGCCGAGCGGACCAAGGGGTGGAAAATAGGAGAGGTGTAAACAATGAGTGGATAACGCAAGAAATGCTCTAGGGCACGGGCAGTGGGCAGTGGCTGCTGATTCACAAACTGGGGTCCTTTCTGCCCCCACAATAAAGATGGCCTGGAAATGATGGACTCTCTTCCCATCCAGATTGCCACCCTGCCTTGCCACACTCACTGCAACCTGCCTGTATCAGTATAGGTTCACTGTGCTCTTACTGGAGGAAAGGGAGAAGGAAAGGAGGGCTGATCTCAGGCGGGGAACTGCTACTTATACTTCCCAATATTCCCCGTGGTCATTGGCGCAGTCAGTGCTCTCGATTCACTAACTGGCGGGGGGGGGGGGGGCAAGTCAGGTGCCACTGAAGCCGGTGACCTGTTCAAGTGATCCCTCAGGCTGTGGTTAAAGAGCTCCTCGCTGATTCATACCTGTCGAATGCAAGCCAGTGCTGGTTAATGTGTCTTTGTGTGTCGTCCGTGGGTGGCTTTGGCCCCTATTTGGATGCACAATGTTCTTTCTGCTCTTTCTCCTTCATAAAATAGTACATTTATTAGATCATTTCCCTGCTGGGTGCCAGGAACGGGCCGTCTTTCGGTGCTGTGTCTCTCCACTTGAATGATAGTCAAACGTGCTCTGTGGATCTCAGACAAAAATAAGATTGGGAAGGAAACGTATTTATGGTTTTATTGTCTTTCTTCAATAACAGTGGCCCACCTGGGGCTTCCTCGAGGACTAATGCCCCTTGCTACTCATAAACATTGGGTCAAGTTTGACAGGGTGGTTTTCTCGGAGAAAGTGGAACCATCGTTTCTCCCCATTTGTTGCCATCAGATTTGCTCTTGTTGCCGTTTTTTGTCCCCAAAACACTGTCGATGAGGGCGAGCACCTGTGTAGGAGGAACGCTAATCAGTCCACAGCATAGCGTGAGGACCAGCAACCTAATCCCCGTTGAGCATTACGCCTGTGTTCCACGAGAGAGCGGATTTGAAATGGGAGCGGCATTGTGGGATGCAGAGGCTGTGATCAGCCCATGATAAGCTCTCAGGCCATGTCTTACATCACTCTGGCAGCAGACTGGGGATTAGCTGGGAACAATGGTCACTGTGCTGTCCAGGCACATGTCAATAGCCCTGGCCTTTTCGAAGACTCGATGGATGCATCTGATGGCAGGACGGTTGTGACGGAAGTTGGGAGTGATGCCGGCATGGATTTGTGCACCTCCAAGCTTGGCACTGCCAATAACGGCCACAGGCGGCCACAAGTGGGACTGAAGGGGCTGCCAGTCCAAGCAAGGTCTCCAGCAAGCTACACTGTCATTTATTCACTAGACTCCTCAGTTCAAAGTATCTGACAAGTACAGCAAGGGTTGTGTTTCACCAGCAGGTGGTGTTGCGGCTCATTGGGTTGCATTGTATGGGGAGGTAGTTTGGGCTTTGAACTCCCTGCTGTGTTTCTGGAGTTAGCATTTTCACCCCCATTTTGACCAGTTGAGTGCATTTCCCAGAATTTGTGGTTGTGTGTGTGTTTGTGTGTGTGTGCCACGTGATGGCCTGGCATCCCGCACCCCCACCTGAGCCTGATGGTGCCTGGGATGGGCTTCAGGTTCACCATGAACCCATACTGGCTATGTGGTTGGTAGATGGATGCATCCAGTCGGCCGAAAGCTTCAGATCAGTTCATTCAATAAATGAGAAAGTCAGTACGCAGGCTTGATATTGTGACACTTCCTAGTGCCGGCAGGCGGTGTCAGTCAGGTCTCCCTCAGCAGTCCCATTTCGATTCCTAGTCCTGCTCTTCTAGGAACGCGTGGCCCTGCCACAGAATGCCTTGTGCTGAAAGCCACAGGAATCCAGCTCAGCTGCGCCGAATAAACTTGAAGTGTGAAGCAGCCAATCAGATGCAGAAAAGAGCTGCAAGGCCGTCTGATTCCAATAATAATGGTGGTGGCTCCGGAATGATCCGGAACAATGGTCATCATACTTCCCCAGCTGAATGCGGAGCAGAAGCAGAGTGAAGCTTCAGTTATAGCTTGTTAGATTAACAAAACATTCAAAGCGTTTTCTACTCTGATTTAATCTCTTCAGTTACCACGTTTGCATCTGTGCAGGATGTGTTTCCTTTAGCAGCCTGAGCAGATTTCATACTGTACAGCCAGATGCTCCTTCTGCAGGGGCAGTTTGGGTACTATGCTGTCTGTAGTGCAAAAGCAGCGCACTGACCAAGACATGGTATTATGGGTAATATGCAGTATTTTGAAAATACTTGGCCACAAAATCTGCCATTAACCCCTGGCCCCACCCCATGTTGCCACGATATGTAAATACTGGAACAGTGTCAAAATACCACATACTGCACAATAATGTCTGGATGGTATGGAGAATTAGATGCTGCCCAAGCCTACCATGAACAGTCTCAGTGCCGTATTCTGTTCCATAACATGTCTGCAGGGATGTCCCTTTGCCGTGAAGTCAAACCTCCTTAAGGAACTTGCTGAGGGCCACGGCTCTGCTCTCCGCAGGCGCAGACGGTCTGACTGCACACCCAGTCTCTGCATTTTTCATTGTTTTTATTTTCTGCAGAGCCAGCAGGTGAGTGTGAAGCTCACGTGCACATCAACGTTCCGTGAGCCCTATTGAACCACGAGCCAGTCCGTTTGCTAATGTCCCTGTAATCCACTAGTTCATTAGCGGCTAAGCCTCTTTGCAGGAGCCCACCTCATTGTGACTGCTGGGATTAGCGTGCATTTTTACCCCTCTTCTAAATCACTGTTTTCCTGATGTTAAGGTGGGGTGACTGGCCTATCAAAGAAGAACACCTTGTGTAAATAGGCTCTTGCTCCATACTGGCTCCCCCGTGACCCTTGACCCTGACCGTTCACTGGGGAATGGGCGGCCGATGGACCATAATCCCTCAGCTTTGATTTGGAAAAGAAAAGCCTGGCTGACGGGTCTGGCAGGCGCTTAGCAAAAACGCTTTTGTGGCGCTGGTGTTTGTTCATTCGCCGCACTGTGTGGAGACACGACGAGGGCATCCTGTGACGCTTCCGGACGGCTCAGCCAGCCTGGAAAACCAGCTGGACGCTGCTGCTGTATCATGAAGGTCGAAACCGCTTCACAAAGGTGAAAGTGATGGCGATGCCATTAGCTATTTTCAGATGCCTTTCCCAGAGTCTGCGTTTTTGTGCAGTGCCGCAGTGTGCTGAGGTCATTTAAATGCAAAACTGCGAAAAGTTTCATGCTGTTTATGAGCAAGCAAGTGAAAAATTTTCTCCCACTGACTGAAATATAACTTTATATTTAGTTTTCGCCCGAACAAACAGAATTTTAATGTTTTAGTTTGGGGTAAATTTAGAGCACCCTTGATGTTATGAGTCAAAGGACAAGAAAAACCCGAAGATTAGTAACATTACGGTTCTGTATTAAATTTCCCACATTTCTGACCCTGATCCTCACCTTACCTTATATATAGGAGAATAAGCCAGCTGGAATCAGCAGTCATGGGAGACTTGGGGGAAATGTGTTATTAATGAGGCTCCAATAAAATCACACGGCAGAGTGAGAGGACATTAAAGGGGATCATCACACAACCCACAAACACAATGCCCAGCACCCAGAATGCACTGCATGATCTGGCACTACCCATGTGAGGTAATAGGACAGTGGGGTTATCTGGAGGTAGGGGAGCAGGGGAAGGGCCTAGTAGGGTTGGGGGGGGGTGGGGCTATCGATTGGCCAGAATGGGATGGCCTTCTGGGTAGAGGTGGCCTTTGGATATTAGTGAACTTGAATTAGTGAACAACGTCCATCAGCAGGATGAGGTTAATGGCTGAGGTTGCATTAGCTGAGAAATTCACTATTCCAGAGCGTAATTCTAAGCAGGATATTAACAAGAGCAAATTGAGCGGGGGGTGTAATTGAAGAAAGTGATAGATGTGACGGACAGGGACGAGGCCGGCTCCCTGGTGGGGGGGGGGGAGGGGGGAGGCAGCGTAACCAGCCTGCAGAATGGAGTGTAGGAAGGAGAGGAAGTAAAGGGGGAGGGGCGTCAAAAGGGAGTATTAAGCTGAATTAGAGGAGGACCAGAAAGGAAATGAGAGCAAAGAGAAAAAAACAGGTCATAAAGTGTGGGGGGGATAGTGACATTTCATAGTGACCTCAGAAGTGATATTGGGGAATACACAGGCTGAGAGGCACCAGCGGCTGCTCTGTCTCCACCTTTTATTTGAAGAGTGGAGAGAAATGATAATACAGGTGCTGGGGTCTCCCATCCTGCTGCTACTGGAGCCGTTAATACGGAGCTAAAGCCTGAAAAGCTGCAGTCAGCGGGGACCGCCAGACCCCAGGCACACTTATAGCTATTGATTTCTTTTATTTGCCATAGCAAGACATATAAAAGTTCAATTTTCCAAAAGGATTGTTTTTGTTATCAGCTGTGTCGTGGGAAGACCTTTGGTGACCTTGGTGTTCATGTTCCCAGAGCTTCCTGAGGTCGTCCTCCTCCAAGATTAGGCCTTTTGGAATGTCACCGGGAATTAAATTAAGGTGAAAGATTCCCGAGGATGCTTAAGGGACGGCCGATCGCCTGTCAGCCTGTGTAACGCTCCTATTAATTAGGCAGCACCGTGTGGATGTCATGCATGAATATAAGTCACGCCGGACTGTATTAACCTTTCGGCCCCGGATCATTGTGTACGGAGAGCCTTCATTTCCCTGAGGAATCGTCTGTCTTCTTGCGGGGAGTTTTGCATCTGTGAGCTCGGCCGTAGGACAGACTAATGGTAGTAATACGCCCCATTGACGTCTTGTCCCTCGTAAACATGCCACCCGGGACCAAAAAAGGTCTTTGCATCTGTTTGAAAACTCCAGACATATGCCTTAAGTCGACAGCAGGGACGCACTGGGAGATGGTTGTGGTCACAGTCTCCACGGTCACAGTTTGCACAGTCATGGCATCATTGCGCCCATCCGATTGGCTGTGGCTGCAGCTACGCATGATCATCTCCGCCATCTTTGGTGTCTGATTTGTGTAAGTGGTGCTATCCTATCTCCCTCAGGTTTTGGTTGGATACGGCAACTCAGCGCAGGCCTCCACCTGGACCCCGAGCGATCCGAAACATCCTAATAAAACTGTGGGGATTATTATCTTACCCCAGAAGGCACCTGATGCCGGGCTGTCGCAATATGTGCAGTTTTATAGGAAAATAAAGAAACGGTCAATAAAATGGCATGGAACTGGAGGTGCTGACCACAGCTGCAGGATCTAATGAAATTTAGCTCATAATGGTTTGGTTTTCAGTAAAGGAAAATTAACTAATTTACTAAATGATAAATGCCTCTATTTAGGTGTGTAGTTCAAAATATATTTTTTTAAATAACCCAACAACTATGATCAGGATCAACAGTTAGAAGACGGATGGGTGGATAGGTGGGTGGATTTTTAAATAACAATCCCTATGGCATCCTGTTCAGAGTATTCCCCTTTCTCGTGCCCTGTATTTTCTGGCATGAACTCCAAGAGTTCTGGAAGATGAATAGATGGATCATATAATCAGGTATTGACATAATTGGTACCTAAGTACACATTCACCTTTAAAAGCTGTACGTGCGGCAGTCGATTGTTGTAACAGCGTGAATGCGTACGTATTTTATGTGCATTTGCGCCAATATGACAAGAAATTATTGTGCATTTTAACCTTTATATGCTAATTCGTACCTCATTTGCAAAAGAAAGGTTAAAATGCACGATAATTTCTTGTCATACTGGCGCAAATGCACATAAAATACGTACGCATTCACGCTGTTACAACAATCGATTGCCGCACGTACAGTTTTTAAAGGTGAATGTGTACTTACGTACCGGTTATGTCAATCCCTGCATGTAATACTTTGTATGATTAGCGTTTAGATAACATTCCAAATTTTCAGCGATGGGGGGCTTGAGGTCACCCTGAACAGATTCTCAAACCAAAGCAGCTCGATGCGTGATCAGCATTCATCAGATCAAGAGGCAAATTTACTACCGTGAACCCTTCATCAAGACGAGAGCGCCAGTGCTGTGAGTCCCATTGTGTCTCTGCCTTTTGTTTTCAGGTTCTACCACAGAGCTCCTCCTCCTGTCACCTTCAGCGGGAATGTTCTGTAGTTTTGTCATTGGGCTCATGATCCATCGTGGAAAAGTAAAAATACAAAGTCCAAATTTCAAAGGGTGAAGCATTTGTATCGTGGTGTTTTTAGTAGTGTGTTCATGGCAATTTTACTGTGCTGGATCATCATCAGTCGCACGCAGACATGGTGATGACCGCTCTTATGCCGTGCGTGCAGGCGTCCTGCCATGTTTGTGGTCTCCTCTCCTACCCTCACGGTTTTGTCCCCGACCGAGTCACAGCTTGGTATTTTGTGGCCCGTTGCATGACGCCTAACAGTGGCTCCTTCAGACATGGCGCAGCCAGGAACTCAGAGAACTGCTGAGCTCTGACAGCGATTGCTTTTCCTGCGGGAACTGGGCGCTCCTTTTCTGAGATGGGAAACTATAAAGAGTGGGCTGAGATCCGGCCCTAAGATAGTCTTCTGTAAGGAGCCATCCCCAGGGACCTGCTCTGTGGCTGGGGGGGTTCCCGTAATCTAGAACCGCAACCGCTGGGAGTCCCTGGTCTACGCAGGACAGGGAACTGTGTGTGTGTTTAGGTTTGCTTACGTTTTTTAAATTATCGTTCTTTATATTGCTTCATTTTTCGTGAGGCTGGGTAGTAGTTTAGTGTTTAGTTAAATTTAAAATTTGTCTGTTTATGAAGGTGCTTCACTGGAATTTATTTAGCAATTACCCTGCAGAATTTGAAAGCTCTCTCAAGGTTATGGAAAATTATGCTAAATAAAATTAAGATTTATATGCCCCTGTAGATGTTTTATTGCATATTCCAGAGCATGTATGTACATTTATATATTTCTATAAAACATAAATTTTTAATCAGATTAATCAGAATTTTCAGTGGGTTAATCAGGATTAATCACTATTTGCAACTACACCTGAATCC
>JAODLC010000028.1:4001040-4016447 GCA_026781145.1 Hippopotamyrus pictus | reverse complement strand
CCGCGCCCGAGTCCAAGTGAACCGCGCTCTGGCACACCTCTTCCAAGCGGGCCAGGGACGGCTAAACGAACCGCGCCTGGGCACGGTTGGGAGCACTCACACTAGCCAAACGAACCGCGCTCTGGTGGTCAATTGCACTCGGGCACGGTTCAAACTGCCTAGTGTGAGTACACCTTTAGAGGGTCTTCTGGGAAGGGGCGTGGTGTATGAAACACTCCTCCTCTTGGCTTCTCCTTTTATCTGAAGCCAGTTTCTTTTTTGCCTCCTTTGCTGCTTTTAATGTTTACTTATATTCATCAGTTATGCTCTTTGAGTAGTATGGGATTACTTTTATGATTACATCTGTGTTCCTGAAATTTGCTAACCTTTTTAAAGCTTTTTGGGTTCCTTTACAGTATGGAAACTGGGTGCACACGTAGTTTTCACGTTTTTGCGCTTGCATGCACGCGCCCGGTCATTATTCTAACCTCTGTCCAGAAGCAAAACCCCTGTGTTCTCCTCAGGCGCACTGCAGTGACCTTTGTCCTGGTGCCACTCTTTCAAAGACATGTAAATGATACCTGCTGGGCTGTTCAACACCTCAGGAGATGCCGAAAAGAGCCAGCCTTGTTGCCAGTAGGCGTTGAACTGAAATCCAGGGAGGGATCCTGCCATTGTCATGCTATGAGAACTGTGGGGCCTGTGGTCCGACACCTTGTCAGTTTTGTTTTGTATTTAGTCTGTACTGGTAGGTCTTGATGCTATTCTGGTAGGTCTTGATGCTGTACCGGTAGTCGTCTGTTCCCCTGACACTAACGGAGCCCCTTGTCTCATGTGGGACCAGTCTCCCCCCTGCTCTTCATCTTGATTTTTTTTATCATCTGTCCCAGGTGAATCTCCTGGGCGTTTCACTCGTTTGAAGAGGGTGGCAATCAACGCCCAATGCGGAGGAAACCCGAAACCATGTTGACTTGGCCTTCTGCACATGCGGCTGTATCGCGCTCTCGTGGAGATTAGTCATATAAACGTATTCCCTTAAACTCAGCCCCTGTAAAAGGGAAGTTTTCTGCCCCTCCTCGCTGTGGACTTTGGGCTGATGTGACGTGGACGTCCGCTGGACTCTGAGCAAACTGGATCTGCTTCCTGTTTCACGGCAACACACGAGTAAAACATCTGACTCTGGCAGCAGCCGCTTGGATTTTCTTATGATTACTAGCGGTTGCATAATTTCCATGATTCATCCAGTTTGCTAAGTTGAACTGGCAATTTGTTCTTGATATGAACCACATATTATTGATGTGGTGTTTTACAAGGAGAATAGGCATTAAATCATGGTTCTGTACTGTAAGGTGCCCTGTACTGTTGTGATTAAGATTTCTACATGTATTACAGTGTGTATTGATCCATATTGCATGCCATTTTATAGATAGGCTAAGCTTGCTGGATCACACAATATGGTTTATACAGGAGGGTCTCCCAGTTGGGTTTGGGTTTAGCTGTGCAAATGGGCTAGTTAGCACTCATTGGCGCTGGAAGGGAGTGGTGGGGGGGTTCACCTAAGCTGTTTCAGCTGAAAGACTTGCCGGGGCTGGCTCATAGACATTTGTTTGGATGGCTAATCCCTTATGTTCGGTGGGAGGCTCATGTAGATCATGTAAATCTCTAGCTTCAGCACTGTAGTGCCATCTGCTGACTGGGAGGTTAGGTGGTTAGCGATCAGTGTAATTGGATAGAAAATGTAACGAACTGGATTTGTTGTTTGGCTACATTTTTAATAGCCAAAAAACCAATTCCTTTGATTATGGGATACAGTGATGTAGTTAGTAATACTTTGAATGAGCACTGCTGCTGTGACGTAGTCTGCAGAAATTCATTAATTCACGGTGTTTCTCCTTTCTGTGACATTTCTTTCTTTATAAGCGGGGGTTCATTCTGTGGGCGCATTTTCACATGCAGATTGCTGGGACATTAGACAGAGTTACGGTACAGCAGACCAGAAAATCAAATTCCTCACAGGGAACAGGCAGTCCTCTGAATCCGGCTCGGTCCGTCATCCATCAAGTGCCCCTCTGTTCTTCCCACAACGGCTGCCTTTTGAATGGAGCGGACGGGGATGTAAATGTTTGTGGGTGACGTCGGCAAGGCAAACTGAGCAGCCAGCGCTTGTGGGTTGAAATCACCCGGACTCAGTCCTCCAGTGTGACTGAGCGCCTGGGATGCCAGAATCCCCGCCCCCCCAACCCCTTTTGGATCATGGACTTCGACATTTCATGACCAATTGAGGTTTCTGTAAAGGATTGATAGGGCCCCCGTGTCTGAACCGGCGGGAAGCGAAGAGGGTGACTGGGAGATGACTCTGCTCAAGGCACTGCAGTAATTTATCTCTTTGGGTGGAATATAGATTCTTAGGAATCGTCACAGATTCCTTGAGGACAGAGGGGTGTCACCTGAATCCTTTGCGGGGGGGACTGGGGAGGGCTCCCGGGGGACCCATTCTGGCTCCGATTAAGAGAATAAGGAAGGACTCTCAATTCCCAAGATATTCTAAAGAAGCCTAGTAGGTCCTCCAGCCTTGATGACTGTTGACGACGAGTATTGGGTACGGCCATGCAGGTACTCTCTGAGAACAATGCCAGTAACATAAATCCCACTTGGTCACCTGAATGACCGGGATACTTTCGTAAATCTTCTCAGCTCTTGTATTAAAAACTCAAGTTGTGTGACGTGCACTGGGGATGATGGAGAGGTGCGGGGTCTGCGGTCAGATTGCAGTGAGGACTGGTGACGGTCTTGTTAGTGTAGCCGGTCTTCCACAAATGAGGTACTTGCTGAAGAGAGAGGTCTGTATGTGTCCTGGCCCTGGCTTGATGCCTTCCTTTCCAAAGGATCCGTGTCTGGAAAATGTAAAATGGCCCCTATTACTAACTTTACTGCTTGGGAGGAATGTCTGGTTTTGTGGAATCCAGAGAACGGTTTGCCTGCTTTGTCTGTCCTAGTACTGAATCAGTAATTTTTAATGTGTATTGTTGCTCTCTTCCTCCTAGGTGGTGCCACACGTGAGTGACCAAAGACGGCTGCTGTTTTCTGCAGAGGCCTGCAATGGCTTTGATGTCAGGCCGCCTGGATACGTGTGCACTTTGACCTGAACTCAACTCCTCTCACTCTGACGCTTTGGCTGATATTCATCTGCCACTTGCTCTCCGGTCCAACCGCCATTGTCGATTCTTTGGGGTTTCCTCCAAAGCCGCCAAAATGCCCATCTTGAAGCAGTTGGTTTCTGGCTCATCCCAGTCCAAGCGCCGCTCACGGGCGGACCTAACGGCGGAGATGATCAGCGCCCCACTAGGTGACTTCCGGCACACCATGCACGTGGGCCGGGGTGGTGACGCCTTTGGGGACACCTCCTTCCTCAGCACACGGACGGGGGAGCCCCCTCAGAATGGCCGGGCCCAGCCCAGCTCCCCCGGGTCTAAGCCAGGCCTGTTGTCTCGCACCTTCCGCAGCAGCAAGCGCTCGCAGTCCGTCAACCGGGCCGACAAGCAGGAGCAAGCGCCGGCATCCCCGGAAGATTGCTTGGTGAAAAATGCTGTATCTTTGCCCTATCTCGCTGATGAGGGTGGCGACAGCAGAATCCAGGTGCCTAAGAGCCTCTCCTCCACCCCATTGAAGAATCTACCGGAAGTCGACAGCAGGCCCCTGAATGGGGCGCTGGCCTCCAGGGCACCAGATTTGGAGCTGGATGAGCGGCGCTTTGGCGAGCTGACAGACCTGCCCCTGTCTGCTGGCTTCGGGCGTGGGGGCATGAAGCATGCAGAGTCCATCATGTCCTTCCACGTTGACCTGGGCCCTTCTATGCTCGGGGACATCCTCAGTGTGATGGACAAGAAAGGCTGGGACGACGACGACCTCGGCTACGAGGAAGGAAAGAGCAGTGAGGGGCACGCATCACCATCCCCGCTCGGCCTTCGGGCAGATGCTGAAGAAGACGGTGTAGTGGAGGAGCTTCCGGAGCCTCCACTCCGCCCACCCCGTGCCGTGGATGTTGAGAACCATGAACCGGGTCCCTACACACCCGAGCCACGGCCCAAGTACCACCAGCACCTGGACAGCTGCTCCATCTCCAGCTCGGGCTCTGCTGCCCTGGAGGAGAAACCACTGGGCCTCTCGCATGGGGGAGACACAGATAGTGCCAAGTTTAGCTCACCACGGGGGGAGGATGAGAAGGACTTCTCTTTCATGGATGAGGACGATGATGAAATTCGTGTTTAAAGGGAGAAGACTAAAGTGCCACTATTTGATTTTTTTTCTTAAAATGACAGAACTTAGTAGCATTTAAGGCATGCTGGCAAAGTATGAAGCTTAGAGTTCCCAAAGCAGACCATTCCAAACTCCAGCCCCAGTCCCTCTTCATCTGAAGAATTCTCCTGCTCTAGGAAAACAAACCCTTATCACACCGTCTGCCTTGTTTTTCCCCCTGACAGCTGCAGCTGCTAGTCATTCAACTGTGTGGTGGGGGTCAGTGTCTGTCGTAAACAGGACCAGTCCTGCAAGCCTCTGATTGACTGTAACACGCATTCGCATTTTCCTTGTTTTAGACAGTGATTGTTCTGCTTTGGTTTTGTATATTTTTCATGCTTTCTCCATCGAGGATGTTGATAGCTCTGCGTCCCTGGTTTCATGAACAGTTGCATGACGGTGACGCTCTAAGGACCGACCTTCTGCAACTGGATGTTTCAGCCATGTCAACCTAATGACAGACCGCGTCATTTGGCCGGTCCCAGAACCGTCATGTCAGAGGAGGACGTTAGTCACAGGCTGACTGGCAGTTTCCCACAATCCCAGGCAAAGGATTGTGTTTTTCCTCCAAAACGAATGCAAAACTTTAAAAAAAAAAAAAAAAACTGTTGGATACTTTTGGGTTGATGGAAGCATTCATCTGGAGAACATACTTTTATTAACGTTTTATGCAGTTATTCTGCTTGACTATCCAGCGGGAGGAGCTGTGTGGATGTGTTGCATTATGGGAATTTGAGTCTTTGGTCATGTGTAGCTGGGGTGTCATTCAGCAACCAGTTACTGCTTCTAATGGTAGAGGAGACGGTTCTGCACCCCCTCCCCGTGTAATTTTGATTTTCCTTTTTTTGTCAGCTGTGGTACTTGAGTGGTGTCTTCAGCTCCATCCTTTTATGGCTTTGGTGCTGTAAGCTAGATCTGAGGTTATTTTCTGTACCTGTGGCTGTTTTGGGTCTGCCCACTGGACCATCCGCTCTTGGGTCAGACCCTGGCAGCTGCTGTCGACATAATACTGACCTGTAGCTGGAAAGACTCTAAGACACTAATTCTCTTTTCTACAAATTCTGTGTGTAGTTGAATGTATCATTTCATGTTTCCCAGTTTGATTTTCCCCATATAAATAGACATAACACTCACTCTGTTAAATGTGTGCGTTTTTAATGACATGTATATTCAGAACCTATGTATCAGTGACTGATTGTAATGGGAGTGCCTGGAATGCCATGTTAGCATCTCTGCGTTGGCCTTGTGTTGGAGCATTGACCTGCCAGTTGAGGACCCAACCTTGTCACCGCAGGGCAGAGAAGGATTGGCAGGTTTGTAGAAGGATAGTGTCACGTTGGATGGAGAGACGTCTCTCTAGATGCCACTTGGCAGGCTTTGGGTCTTGTTTGAAGGTGCTGGCTTATCCTTCCTAACCACGTGACGGGGGGAGGCTGGGGCTGTTTTTGTAAGCATTCTTTTCTAATGGATAATTAGCCTATGAGGTCCTCAACCTGCAATGATTAACGAGAGTTCTTGGAACGTGAAAAGTGGTTTCCGAGGTTGCTTGACCCTTGGATGTTGGGGGGCCCAGAACTAAACACCACTTGGACTCTGAGTTTGTAGTAAGATGGCGGCAGAATGCGTCTCGTCCTTTATACTGTCAAGGGGGGGGGGCACCCAGTGACAGATGATCTAAATACTAACGTGCCAAATTTTCGGTCTTCTACTTCTGGGTTGTTAATGTGAGTTGGTTTGTAAATGATGGCATCAGGAACCTCCAATACACATGTTCAGTGTTAGCCTAGCTTACCTAACACTGTTTTGGGAGTCTTGGATCAGCCGACACAAACTGCTCCATAAACTACTCTGTTCCACGCAAATTAAAACCTAGTGTGTTATTTTAAAGATCGCCCGTGTCAGGTTCCGCGTGTGTGAGATGCAGGTGCAGCCTCTGTGGGGCTTCTTCCTCTCCGTCAGACCACATGACCACCCTTCTTGCATCTCGGCCGAGATTTCATACCTTGCCTTTGCTCGCTATGGAGTCCTCTGCTGCTTTTGGCACTAGGATGCTGGGTCACCTGGGGATGAGGGACCCATGATTAGAGCCAGTGGTGTAGATGGTTAAGCAGGAACGTGAAGAGAAGTGGCTGTCAGACTTGGGTTTTATGGTGGTGATTATTCTGCCTCTGCTCTGTTCTGAAGTTCTTGTTTCTTCACACTAAAATGTAAAGAGTCATATTTACTTTTCACTTTCGAATAACAGGCAGGTCTTTGTAAAGCTTTCTGTGCAAAGCAGCAGCAGGGTACAAATTTCTGATCCACTTCAAGGTTAATAAGCTCTGTCTCAGTGCACTTTCTGCACCCACAAGCCAGCGAAGTGCATCCACCACGAAGAAGCCGCTTTCCATTTAGCATCTTGTCTCAAGCCGGGCATTAATCACTAGGGTTACAGTAATGGTTGTGATCATTACAGCAGAGACGCCTCCTGAATTTTAAGTGGGGTTTGCGGGCCTCGAGGGGCAGAGGCTGCCAGGAAAGCGGGGTGTCTGCTCAGCAATGGGGAGGGAGTAAACAGAGACACCACGGCCTAGTGTTTGCCTGCTGTTTTCTGAGGTGCTCACTTCATGTTGGAGTGCACTGGAAGGTGTGAACTGTTCAGAATATCAGACTGAGGTCTTGATGCATGACAGGATTCCTCTTCATTGCCCTCCAGTCCCTTAGTGCCATCCCTCTCCATTCCTCTCTATTGTTCTCCACTACCTAATTGCCGTTCCTTTCCATTCCTTTCTATTCCCCTCTGCTGCCGTATTGTCGTTCTTCTCCATTCCTCCTTGCCTAGTGCCGTTCCTCTTCGTTCCTCTCCATTCCTCTGCTGCCTTATTACCGTTCCTCACCATTCATTTCTACTGCCTTCCTGCCATTCCTCTCTATTCCTCTCTGCTGCCTTAGTGCCGTTCCCTCCATTCCTCTCCATTCCTCTCCATACTTTCTACTGCCTTACTGCCGTTCCTCTAGATTTGTCTCCATTCCTCTCTGTTGCCTTATTGCCTTTCCTCTCTATTCCTCTTTGCTGCCTTACTGCCGTTCCTCTCCATTCCTTGTTGACGTTCCTGCTGTCTTCATCCCTTTATAGTCCATATTCTTAAAAGCTGGTAATCCCCTGGTTATTATTCTGTAATTAGTGCCATAACCCGAGCACCCTGTTATTTCCATATTCTGACACGGCTGATCTGATTATGCAAAATGAAAACATTGAAACAAGGAAGCCTCTTAGTTTGGTCTGCACCCTGTTCAATTTGTTTAATCACATGGCAGCGCATGGCCGTTACATTAATTATGTATATAGTAATATTATATCTGGGATATGGATGGATCGAAAGGATGAAAGGAAGCAGTCTGCGTGTAATAGTGTGTGTAAGTATCCGCGTGTCAGACATTTCTCTGGCTGCTTACTGTAGAATAAGCCATGCAGGCGGAAGGTTAATTTCCCACTATAGACACCTTTTAAAGGAGACCAACCAAGACTCATTCAAACCCAGGGTAAACACTCATATCTCATATTTTTAAGTTCTGATCGATGGAGGCTTGTAGTTCGGTGATTTAGGGCGCTGTGCTCATACCCAGACAGTCATAGGTTTGAATCCGGTGGCCACTAGAGTCACCTTGAGTGTGAATCTTAACCTCTGCTGTTCCCAGGCTTTCCTCATGTGTACATCACTTTGTACCATCTATCTAATAAATATGTAGATGTGCTGAGCTGAGTAGAACACCACATGTGTGTTTTATGGTAACGACTCCCTAATTACCAACACATCAAACTGAGCATGCAGCTGGATTCCTGCCCGCATTCTTACTCCCGCCTGCTGCTTGACAGTCATGTCCATCCATCCGTCCATCTGTCCACCTCCCGCGACGAGCTGGCTGCTGACAGTCTCACTGCGCGAATTTCACCGTGGTTTGCATGACCAGGATTTCATATAAGCCACAGAGATAGATTGGGCCCTGCATTCTGTTTGATTTGACACCGAGGAGGTAAATAATTCAGAGCATAGCTGAGCCAGAGTGTGTGCTACAGAGGAGCCTTTGGGGTCAGCAATGGTGTTTTCTTTGGATTTTGATAGTTCTGATAATGAAATGGTGTTATGACCCTGAGACATGGAAGAGCTCAGACATGCCGTTAGCATCCTCTGAGCGTCACCCTCACTCCTTTGTTACATTGCCATTGATCTCTATCTTTACTGCTGTCCCAACAGATCTATTTAGCTTGAAAGACTCGCTCAGCACCCGCTGATTGGTCTCTGTACTCCTGTTTTCTCAGCCGACTTGCATCCTCCTTGTAACCTCCGTGGGACTGTCGACGGAGGAGCCCGCCACTGTAATATCCTTGTCCCTCAAACCGATCCGAATCAGAGCGATTCCCCGCAGTGCCGGAATTAGAGACCCCTGTTAGCTTGCTGTCACATCGTGTCCATGTACTGAGGCCTCAAGCAGCCACCTCCACAATGTTTTTTTTTAGATTTCCATTTACCATCCATTTCCTGCAGCTTAACAGTTTCAGATCCAGTCTAAAAATAATTTACCTGCCCCATCTTGAAGACATTAGAGGTGTCTGATGCTTTTCTGGGTGCATTCGTCTTGGACACGGGTTCTGTATAATTTATTTTCTTAACCTGTGTATACATTTCCCACACGTGTTTATCAAGCCATCGGTTAATATTAATAAGGTGCAATTCTGCGCGATTACTGGCGAGTTATGAGCTAATCCATCAGCCGCGTGCATGCGAGAGGAGACTTCTTAATCCATCAGCACGGGATGTGGGCGGCATTAGTGTAATATCGGGCAGCATCAGCGGCAGTCTCCCGCTGCATTATTCATGCTGATGTTCTTGACTGACTCTGGGGGGAATAGCGCACCGTTCCTCATTAATATTTCATCACTATCACTTCAAAGCGCGCCTTTGGGTTGGTGTTCGCTGGATCTGTCGCTTACTTGTTCTGTGGGAGCTGGAGGGGGAACAGACGTCTACACAATCCCTCCCCCTCCCTGTCTGCTCCCAAGAAGTCCTCCGATTGGCTGGTTTGCCAGCCTGTCTGTGAATTTGCACTTATGATGCTGTGTAATGATTGGGCATGGTCAGAAGTGGATAGTTCAGGTGCAAAAAGTAGAAATTCGGACTAAGATTTTGTTTCAACCAACCAGTTAGGTACTCTGTGACTGTGACTCTTTATACTCAACTGGTTGGTTGAAACAAAATCTTAGTCTGAATTTCTACTTTCTGGACCTGAACTATCCACCTCTGGGAATGGTCTCCCAGCTTGACCTCACTGCCAGTCACAGGTGATCAGTATCGCTGGCCTTGATGTCCCTTAATCTCCTTTGCATTGGTTTAAAACTTCTGCAAATGCACAAGTTCCCACAACAGTGTAGGGCTGGGTGATTAATCGAATTTTAATTTCAATTATGATTTTGGCTTCCAACAATTATCAAAACAAAATTGATGACGTGTGTCATTTCACAGAGATGCTCCCATTTTGTCTTGCGTTATAAATCCATTACACCCCTTTCCAGCCCCTTTTTATTTGTTTCTCAGTTGAATCATATTTAGAGTTCAAGGAAATTCGCTGTTAAAGCTTTTTATGTTAAGTAAAGTAATAAATACATACTATTTGCTAAGTCGGTGAGTAATTGTGTCAAATGATTGTGATCTCAGTATTGACCAAAATAATCGCAATTATGGTTTTTGCTGTAATTGAGCAGCCCCACAACAGTAACGGTTTCTGTCATTCGTGCATCTTCTATAACCACCCGTCACGTAGAGGGATACAGAGGCCTATCCCATAATGCACAGGGCCATGGTGGCAGGAGCGTACTCAGACGCAGCTTCAGCTAACCGCGTGCTTTTGGACGGCGGGAAGGGCTGTGCTGCCCGTCAGAGCCTGAGGCTTCTGCGTTACCCACAGCACCGCCTCAGCTCTCTGTCACTATAATAAAGTTATCAGCTGAAATGTGGCTTTGATACAGTCACAGGCCATCATACGTGCTTCACTGCCACTAGTTAGGAACATATTGAGCTCATTAGCCCTGTATGGATGCCGCAGCACAAACATTAGTGTTTGCGTTACTCAGTGGAAAAATGGCAGCGCCAGTGGACTGCTGAGACGCAGACTACATCCTGCATGCATCTCATTTTTTTTCTGGGGAAATTTGTTCTCCATGACACATGAACATTTTCGGTTTTCCTTCACTACCCCCATTCTGCTTACGTTTACGTGCCAGTCAAAATTTTGGACACACCTACCCACAGAAAGGATTATTTGTGCTTTTTAGAATAGCCCCGTAGCTAGTGATTCAGAAGGCTGTCGGTTCAAATCACTGGGTCGGCAGAGTGATCCCGCCATTGGGTCCTTGATCAAGGCCCTTAATCAGTTGCTCCAGGTCCTGGCTGACCTTACTCTTTCCTCTACGCCAGTATCATGAAGTGGCCTCCTGGGATGCTTTTCCAGCCTTCCTGAAGGAGGCCCCACATTAGCTGCTTTTCCTTCACTCTCAGGTGAAACTCCTCCAAAACCACTTCTGTTGTGTTTATGTCTGGTGTCCAGGTCATGTGATGTGACACTATCACTCTCCTGGCACTGTACATGATTGTCTCCCGCATGTCTAACCATTCCACCCACATACAGTAACAAAGAAAGTCCGACTTGCTTGCTTGATTACGCGCGTCGCTGAACCATCGCTGAAATACTCCAGATTCACCCATGTCCCCACAGCACCCCCCGCCCCTTTTAGAGATCCCCTGTTGGGTTTTTGTTATCTCTTCCCGATGAAGCTGTCAGCGGCCTGGCTGATTGGTCTGTGCTTGGTGTCTCACTGTGGATCTGCTGGCCCAATCCAGGCCTGACCGTTTCCTTTTCTTACCAAGTGTCATCCTCCTGGTAATAAAATAAAGCAAAAAAGACTATTTTGCGCTTTACATACAAGAGACGGCTGATCATACATGATTATCATCATGTAACATCATGTTCAACTTAATATTCAGTACGTAGAGTGGATATTATCATATTGCCTGCCATGAAAATCCCTTTATCGGTCCATTTCCAGTATCTGCCTGTGTAGTTTGGGTCCCGGGTCTGTTATTTTCCCAAGTAATTTAAGGTGTGAGGTCGGCTACAGTGTGAACCGTGAAATTGCACGAGCAGTGAAATCGGACTGATGATAATAGATAAAGTCTGTTATTGTGTGCGGGTCTGTGAGCCTGTCTGTGCCCCGCAGATGACAGCGCCTCAGCAGCCAGCAGTATGGAGGTCACTGACCGCATCGCCTCGCTGGAGCAGCGCGTGCAGATGCAGGAGGACGAGATCCAGCTGCTTAAGTCGGCGCTGGCTGACGTGGTGCGGAGGCTCAACGTCTCTGAGGAGCAGCAGGCCATGGTCAACAGGAAGGGACCCACCAAAGGTACCCCCGACGCCCTCAGCATCATCAACATCACCGTCATCAACTTCACCATCAACATCACCGTCATCAACATCACCGTCATCAACATCACCATCATCAACATCACCATCAACATCACCGTCATCAACATCACCGTCATCAACATCACCATCATCAACATCACCATCAACATCACCGTCATCAACATCACCGTCATCAACATCACCATCATCCACACACATGGTTCACACAGACACTCGCAGACAGACACCCCGTTACTAAGCTCCCCGAAAGCTCTTTTTTTCACACTCCGATTCTATCCAGGGACACTGTGAATTAGGTGAATATCACTCCCGCTAAATACTTCATAATGAAGTGAGCGTGCGCACAGTGCTCAGGGTGGGCCTGAACACTGCACTGAACCCCGTTTATCTCTGCTCCAGTGATGCGGGTCGGGGAGGTTCAGTCCATCTGTTGACGTGTGTCTGAATTGAAATGAAATGGGGATTTGAAAATTGTCGTGGGGTGGGGGGTGATGGGCATAGCTGGGCTTTAGCAGCAGAGTGCCAGTGATGTAGAAGAATCCCCTCCCTCACCGGGCAGCCGTACTCCCTGAGTCAGGGATTTTCCATTGCCATGCTCTCCTCTTTCACCTGCCTCCCTCTTTCTTGCTCACACATTACTGCCTTTCCTCAGACAGCAGCAATGCTAACAAGCCAGGTTAGCTGCCTGCCCCCTGCTCCATATACCCCGGGGTAATCCTGCTCACCATCACGTGACCTCACCGACTCCCCACTCTGATGTGGCACAATTTGCACAGGGGATGACCTGACACACCCAAAGGCTTGCGATTGTGAGGTCACAGGGCATCCAAAGGCATACAGTTGTGATGTTACAGAGCACCCAAAGGTGTGCAGTTGTGGTGTTACAGAGCACTCAAAGGTGTGCAGTTGTGTTGTCATGTGGGAACCAAAGATGATGTCATGTGGCATCCAGAGGCATATGGTTATGATGTTATTGGGCATCCAAAGGCGTGCGGCTGTGATGTCATGCAGCACCAAAAAGCATGTGGTTGTGATGTCATGTGGCACTCAAAGGTGTGCAGATGTGATGTCACTGAGAACCCGAAGGTGGGTGGTTATATCATGCGACACCCAAATGTGTGTGGTTATGATGTCACGCGACACCCAAAGGTGTATGGTTGTGATGTCACAGGGCACCCATTTTCTTTTCCTCCTCTTCCTTCAGGGGGAAAACACTTTATTGAACCCCACCCAAAAACTTGTATGTGTTTGATTTGTTTTGTCACTGCCTCCTAATTTAAAGCAAACGCAATAAATAAACTGGAGAGGCCCATCTGATTACCAGTAAAGCATCCCAGGAGACTACGGGAGAGCGAGGCCGCCTGAGCTGACCCTGTGACTGACAACCGGCCTCCAACCCCTGGGAGGAATAGCTGTTGTGATTAAGGTCCTGTGTAAGCAGCTAGTCTCCTGACTGGGGGTCTATTAGTGACTCCCTGTTTGCCGATTGCTCTACATATTTGCCTGCTGGCTTCTGTAATTCAAAGCCCTCTCTTCCTGCTGATGTCTGTGGCAGCTTCTCTTCTGTTCCTTCTGTCTTTTTTCTCCACCCTATACATTATTTATGCCCTTTGCCGTCAGGAATTTCACGGCCCGCTGCGTTGCCAATTGCACAACGCGCCCCATCCGTGGCCGCCTGGCCGGGCCCTCAGTCACTGGCAGGGGTGCTGGGACTGGGCCAGTGCGTGCCTCTCTGCGCGTGAGGCCACCATACCCCCCCCAGCCCCCCCCATCCAGTCTTTTTCTTCCCCTCTGAAGCAATGTCTGTCAGTTCAGTAGCTCATTAATAGGCAGGCTGGCCCTGCTATGATAAATATTTTAAACAATGATCCGAGAAAATATTCAAAATTTAAAGTCTTTTTTCCCCTTTTCCCTCTGCAGCAGTCCACTGCAGGGAAACGTGTGTCAGCGTTTTTTCCGTCTGAGGGAAGGACTGATTAGCAGGGATGTTCCAACGGGGGGGGGGGGGGGGGGAGGCTGTAAAGAGGCGAGTTTGGACCGCTGGCAAGCCGGCGGCCTTCAACAGAAGCGCTGCACTCATGCGCGAATGGGCCACCTACAGAGCTTATCCTAACTCTGCCCTCATATGGTATCCATACAGAATCTGCTCGTGGTTCGCTGTCCTGATCACACTCAGAGGATGAGCTTGGGACTACCTTGGTCAGTGATGGATTCTTAGTTGCTACTGATATATTAATTACTTCATTTTTCAAGCCTGGTTTGCCTGTAAGGGTCGCACACGGCACGTGTCTGTCTGACTGACCTAAGAAAGCAGCAGGTCCCATTGAAGAAAATGAAGTGGATGGCTTACAATTGAATTTAAAGATCAGCAACTATAGATTTCTGGATTTTATAATTAGATTTATAGAACAAAGAAACCATTCCGAGCACTGTTTATAATAAATGAGTGCAGTAGATTCGTCCCTCCTTCTACAAACACGCTCTATAACAAACAGTCGTTTAGTCCTGGCACTTCAGTTTGGTTCTCTGCTTGATAATGAATGGCCGCACGCGCGTTCCGTGGACATTTAAGGGGTAAGGGGATAGATCAGATTTTTTCGGTCTATGCTAGCATGCACTTTTTTGGCAGCCATTGGAGTGACTTTTTTTTCTTAGGGTTTATCTGCATTTATCAGTGTGATCATGGCCCTTAAATGTGTGAAAGTGTTTAAGAAAAATCATTTAAAAAACCAAAAATCCATTAGAAAGCCATTACTGTTGTCTGTCTCCATTCATCTGCATCTGTTGTTCATACATTTTTATTTAAAGTAAAATACAGTTATGAAAAGCACTGGAAGTGCTGTTTGTAGTGCAGACAGGAATGAAGAAGGCTGCAGAAAAGACGCCAGAGAATCTTATTGGTTACTGGTTATTATAAGATTTCATTTTGATTTGAAAATTTTTATTGGAATTTTCAGGAACTCATTCCATTCGAATGTACAGGGATTTGCTCTTTATGGACCCCTGAGCTTAATCCCTAAATCACACTGTTTGCCAGTATTTTACAGTAAAATAATTTGTATTGAATTCAGTTAAATAATTTCATAGTCTGCCTTTCTGCACAACACAGATGGAGCCTGCGCACATTTGGCTGTGAGCAGATTGGCGTTTCCCCTTTGAGACACTCGATGGCCATCTCATTGGCTGAAGTGTCCAGTGAGGTCATGTGATATGTGTGGCAGTTTGGTGAAGAGCTGAGGAATTCTGACCATGAGGGAGAATAATTTCATCTGTCTTGTAGCGGGAGCTGGCACAGTCGTCCCTCAGGAATGCGTGGTGTTTGTGACAGGGTGTCACTTTTTGACACGACGCATCCCCCCCACCAGTGGAGTGGAGTGGGTTCTGGCCTCAGCTCTCTCACACCCTCCATCTCTCTCCGCCCCCCCGCAGCCCGGCCCCTGATACCGGCTTTACCCCTGCGGCCCACAGTCAACAATGGCACAGTCCTACCAAAGAAACCCAGCACGTTGCCGTCCCCCTCAAACTCCCGGAAGGACACTGCAGCATCAGCAACCAAGAGGTAAGGCACCGTCCTCCATGCTGATGCCATATACTGCCTGTTTGTGGGGACACCAGGAATTTGGGAGTTGCTTCTGCTGCTGAGTCTGTTGTGGTCTATCTGGGATGTACCATTT
>JAODLC010000028.1:3987678-4000940 GCA_026781145.1 Hippopotamyrus pictus | reverse complement strand
ACAGCTAACTCAAACAGCTGCTGCTGAGTCTGTTGTGGTCTATCTGGGATGTACCATTTACAGCTAACTCAAACAGCTGCTGCTGAGTCTGTTGTGGTCTATCTGGGATGTACCATTTACAGCTAACTCAAACAGCAGTGGGTGTGGTTAGTTTCTTTCAGTGTCTCAAAGCAAACCTCCCCATCCTCACTGTAAACCACCCCCCCCCCCCCCCAGACCAATTGACCCTTTCTGGAAACCATAGCCGGTCTTTCATATTGGTGGCGTTCCTTAGTAGAGAGCGTGAAATAGCATGTTTTGATGTAGCTAACATACACCTGTTTGGAGAGTCATAAGGCCTAGTTTTCAGCTTTGTCCTGCGCAAGGGTCCATTGTCTTTCCTTGGTGCTTGAGTTTCCGTCTGGTAAAGGGTATAAACACTCATCAGAGGGGGTAGCAGTAAGAAAAGGCCCACAGCACGTCATCTGTGAGAAAGCAGCCGTTCTCCCCTTTGCAGAGAGCCACGTGTTGCCATGGTCACGGCCGCTTATTTCCGTTGTCACCAGTGTTAGGTCCTGGATTGGTAGGAAACTGGGCAGTGCGAAACAAGGCCTGGTTTACTTTTTCGGTTGTCAGATGCAGTGTACAGCTGGTGCCCAGGCTAACGAAGCTGCTCACTGCAGAAGAGGCGAGGTCATTAACACTGGCTGGAGGGTTTGCTAATTTGCAAAATGCAACGGCTGCCTTTGGCTCTCCTATCTGTTTGTTTACTGGAATTAATCCAGCCCATTGTCCTAGTCACGCCCAGCAAAGCCACTCTGACCTGGAGGCACTGTGCTGTTTAAGAATTCCTGTCCTTTTATTGTAATTACAATGAGCATCAATTCATTTTTATCATTTGTTAGCTGTTGAGCTCCCCTTATTCACGCATTTGATACATAATGCCACCCATTCAAGACTTGAAATTTTGTAGCCACTTATAAATGGATTTTTTATTGAACAACTGAAGTGTTCAATTACAGTATTGAAATTCAAACCCCAGGGATGCAGACCCATTTGCTGTGACCACGGTCTGCTAGTTCTTACCTGACAGATGTAACACGACTCCCTGAAACGTCTCGCTATTCCCCGCAATGTTACGTTTTTTAATTTACCTTTATTTATTTATTGAAAGCATTTATTAATTTATGTGTTTGCAGGTCTCTGAAGGATCTGCTGGCTTAAATTGTAAAACATGTTTCTTCAGGTGTGTAACAGCCCATATACACTAAATCCAGGGCTAGTAAACCAAGGTTGAAGTTGAACTAGTAGCGTGACCACTGTCTCTGCTGAGTAATTACCTGCATGCACAGCTCACAAGGGGGTAAATTAGACAAAGGTTGCACTGACAACCCCATTTAATAGCTTTAATTATGCTCATTGCAGTCGGTCGATTACAGATTGCTTATCCCGGGTCGCAGGAGTGTTGTCTCCTCCCTCTCGAGTTCACTGGGACCCTTGGAGAACTTGGAAAAGCAGTGCTGTTGCTGCTTTTTAGGGGAACGGTTATATCTGTTATATCTGCTTCATGTCACGCCCCTATTCCCTGCTGCTGGGCTGCAGTCATCAGTAGCAGATTAATGTTGACCTGGTTGCTGGTCCCACAGAGCCATCGATTGTGATTCTGACTAATTGATCCTGGAATCCATCACTGTAAAAAAATTGGCTCTACTTAGCCTAATAGCCCCTGTATTCCCCGCAGGTAATCAAACATGTGTATTTTGCAAATGTTTTTTTTTTTCCCCTAACAACCGTAGGGGTGAGTGATTTTAAATCACATGTGGTAACTTATGCTGAACAGTGGGACGTTAACCGAGCACGAATGATGTCTCTGTGCTTGATCAAAGACCTCGAAAATTGGTAATAATTAATGTACAGCTAAACATGAAAGTCCAATGGTCATTGCTGTTCAACAAAATTTAACCTGTGTTGTCTTCAATATTACCATCATCCTGCTTCTGAAAATACACTCAATACACTGAACAACTTTCTTTTTTTGTTAGAAAATAGTGCCATAGTCCCATAGTCAGGAGACTAGCCAAGAGAAGAGACGGGGTGGGTCACATGCCCACCATTCTTGCATCTTATTGGTTCATCCAGGGGAAACAAAAGTAACATTCGAGGTTAGCGGCTAACAATGAGAGGGCCATACTGAACTTGATAAAGTGGCTCAGCAGCCTGATATCAGAGACGAACCTTCATCAGTCTTCTTCCCACTACTCACTGTCAGAAGCACAATGGCAGCATGTGCTCGCTATTTATTTTGTTGTTAAAGTGTCCTATGGTGATGGATGGGCACAGTTGCAGAGGACTGGGAAATGGACAGCTCCATACCTCCATCCAAACATCCAACTCAATGACGGCACTCAGGTAGTCTCAGAGATTCTAGCACAACATCATTGTGATTCCGCTGTGAAGTATGGATTAATATTCGGGTTTTGAGGTACCATAAATCATCGCTTAGCCTCTAGGGGGAGCTTTGGAGCACCCCGTCAGGCAGTCCACACTTAAAGAATACTCTTCCCATATTAGCCGGACTGCTTATTTGGATCCAGCTTTATGTCTAGGTTGAGCTGAGTAATCCTCCTACAGCTCAGCAGGGAAAGAACAGGGGTGACGTGTAATTTCTAGCTAAGGGATATTATGTGCATTTATCATGCATGAGTGGTCCTCTCAACAAGTCCTTCATACCAGGTGCTCTGGACTGAGAACACCCCCCACCCTAATGTCTTCCCCTGCTAATCTAAAGCCCACTCTGATCCACGGAATTCTGCCGTGCTGCTTGGTTCTGGCCCATAATCCCCAGCAGCTGTTCAGCCCTCCATGGCTGGGAGGACTGTGTCATCAAGGAAGGCGGGCTAACAGACAAACTTCAGCCTGGAGGTTAAAGACGACTGAGAAGGTGGTCACGCTTCCGACCTAATCGCTTTTAAGAATGAAACGTGTCCCTCTAACCCACGTGATTTTCCCTCTCGCCGAGATGCATTCCCAGACAGTGTTATAAAGGCAGCGGAACAACAATACATATAGTACAAAGCATTACGTTCAATCAGATGCAAGATGCAATGAAGGGGAATGCAATTATGTAAATTGTTATGGCTTGAAAATGTAGATGTGCTTACGTTTGCAGCTTAGACGCGAGGTTCCTTGGCAGGGCAGCGGCTATTGCTGCTCATTTGCCTGCTGTTTCTCAAACAAGGTCTCTTTCTCTGCAGATTGGGGCCAGCATCCCAGAGAAACACAATGCATCCTTCTCTAAATCACACAACAATGGCGGGAGTGGCAGAAATACCTCTGTGGCTCCCTGTGCAAAAATTATTTTACAGTACATTAGATTTAATTTTTCAGTCCTGAAATTGCTTCGCTGCCTCACTTTTAAGAAAAGCTATTAAAATGAACTCTGCAGACTCCTGTTTGCCATACAAAACAAATGGTCCATTGTGTTACCCGTTTAACTTGTCCTGTTCCTCCCACTGTTTGTCTCTCCTTGTCTTCCCTGTGTCACATGTGTCCCTTGTCCTGGTCCATCCAGTCTGTCCAGCTCATCCCAACTCTTCCGAGTGGCTCTCAGGTGAGGGCGCGGCCTTGGCTCCGGGTTCCAGTTATGACATCATTTCCTCTTTTTGCTTCTCTGTCTGCCCACTGTCCTGACATACTTCCGGTACCCTGCTGCGTTTTTTTATATTGTGTATTATTTTGTGTTGTGTTTTCGCTTCTAGACGTTCCTTCTTTTAATTTGCGTAAGAAATTAGCCCTGATGATGAGAGAGGAAATTACTCTTCTCTTCTAAAGCCTTGTTTCATACTCGCGAATGGGATTATAATGTATTGTTACAGGATGAGCTGCCTGTCCTCTCTGCACAGTGGATTTGATTCTCCACAGTGACACAGCTCAGAGAATCAAAGCAAACTCTTTTCCATGGCTACACCTGGGATTTGAAAACAATTTTAAAAGCCTCTCTGCCGGCCATTTCAAGAGGGAACTTGGCTCGCGATATGAGGCCATGGGCATAATCAAATTATGGTATCAAAAACATTTCTCTGAGAGGCTGTCTCTTCCGTGGCATCAGCCCAGAAACGGCATCACATGAGGTCCACAGCATCAGCAGGAAAAATTCAGCCTGACTGAAGTGATTGTAATTGATTGTAATTGAAAATCTCACCCCACGCTTCTAACTCAGCATAATGGCTAAGGGAGGGGTTCGCTTTCTCACACATCCAGAGTGTTCGCTCTGTCTCGTTATGTTTGCAAGGCTTTGACTGAAGTCCAGGTGAACCGGTGGCCCTGGTTTGCTGGATGTGCACGGCCGTGCGAGCGCTGCACGGTGGGCCCCCCCTCCACTCCGGGGAGAATCCCGCTGTACGCGGTCCTCTTCCCAGATCGGCTCTGGAATCGGCACAGCCTTAATTGGATGAGCGCTGGCTGAGACCGGGCGGGCGGACTCCTCACTAGGAGCCACGGAATTGACTTTTGCCAGATTGAATTAGCATTTGGAAAATTGAAGGGTGACTGAGAGGGCAGGGCCAAATTTCCTATATGATTCAGCAATTTAAACATTTCGATTATAAAATAATGGGAGGAAATGAGGAGGGAAAATGGATCAGCGTCCAGCTGTAGAGCTGCTGTTTTAGCTGGGATTGTGAGTAAATAAGTCTCCTATTACCATATAGCCATCTGGCTGTGGGAATAGCCCCTCTTTCCTCGCACTTTCTGCCAGCTCTCTCTGACGCGGTGTGCCGGGCCGGTGAAGGGAAAAGCCCCCACCGTGTTCTCCAGCCAACCTGTATATTTAACATCTCCCTAGGCGTTGATTAACTCCTGCCCTGACCGCAGCACCCTAACACATGCCATCTGAACCAGCAGCAGACCCACACGGCATTTTAAGAGGATAACCTCCCAGGCTAATGGCGGACTGGCATGGGTCGATGCCCCCGCCAGCCTGGTCCCCAGCCAGCTGCCGACGGGGCTGCTGCTTTTCTCCATGAACTCCAGCGGAGATGCTGGCATTTTCAGAATAGCTCAAAAAGCAAACAAAATTTTTTTCCCGCCAGTGTTGGTGACTCATACTCACATTCCCATTCATTCCCACTGTTCAGTTTGTAAATGTTGAAGCAGAATGCTGCTTATTTTTGACATTGCTTAAGAGGGTGTGGAATTTACCCAAGCAGCCTGTGCCTTTATCACTGTGAATCCATTTCCACTGCATGAGACAAATGTTTATGCTGGGCTATTTTCCAGATCAGGTGGACACACGGTTCATCACGAGAACAGGGCTATTGTCTTTGTGTTGCTTGGGATGTGGGCTTTGCAGTTTTCCATTTGTTACCAGAGGAAAGATTCAATTTCAGCACCTGTGGGACATTAAACAGCCTGTGTTGTCAGAATCAGAATGAGGTTTATTAGCCAACTATCTCACCCAATGAATTTGGTTCCAGCCGATGGTGTCTCTCAAGTTATAAAGAAAATGAACATATAATTTACAGTCAATACACAGTATACAAGCAATACATGGATTATGTACAAGATAAGTAATACATACATACTTGAAGTGCAAACAACAATAATGAGCAGCACACATGGGAAAGAGATTGCGGTGTTTGACCATTGAACACGACAGGAAGCTCCACAGAAGGAGAACTAAAAGTAATATACATCATGTTCTGTGTTTAGAAGGTTTATAAGTATTCAGCTGCAGTATGATGAAAAAAGGTGTTTTGCAGGATGTTTTCATATCCAGTTGTAGTGGGTGCATCTCAGATCAGTCCTGGGGCCCATAGTAAAGTATCCTTGCAGGCACAATATTTATATTCTGAATCAATATATGTTTTAGATAGTATTGTGGAGTATGAGCATAGCATATGTAACAATGAAGGGTTCATCCTTCTTCTAGCCTCACGGTGACATTACTTCTGCATGAGTTCTGTGGTTGCGGCTGGTGATCTCATGGAGGTACTATCATTCCTCCCAGCACTGTGAAGAGAACCAGCTCCACCGAGCGCATGGGCACCTTGACGCGCAAGGAGAGCATCGGCGATGCCAAGAGCAGCCGCACGCGCGCCGGCTCCACGGGCAGCAACTCCAGCGGCAAGCGGACCAGCGAGAGGTAGGAGGGGGCCCGGCTCGCCCCCTGCTGGACGATGGGCTGCACTTTCATATGGAGGACCGCGCGGAACCTTATGAAACTCGCGACAAAAATCAGGGGAAAATTAGGAATGTCTTCTAGGCCCGGGGTGATTTGGGAATGGCCCCTTGTCCCCGCTGTGTGACCGTCTGTTTTCTTCCTTGCCACAGCAAACAGAAGGAGCCCGTGTTCAGCGCAGGTAAGCATGTGGCCCAGCTGCGCTGCCCCCCCCCCCCCCGTCCTTCACGCGCTGTAATGCTCTCTCGCTATCATCTCGCTCATTCCGCAAACTCCCAATTTTCCTTTCCTTTCTTCGCTTCAGTTGTTTCTTTCTCTGTCGCCGTCTATTTTCACATCGCTCACCTTTATCCAGAAAGGTGTCAGAAGCAAATCTGCTCTCATTCGCAAATTCATCAAAGCCCCACCCCTCTGCGGGAAGCCAGTTTATGTTATTGATTAGCAATGAAATGAATCTGCTTGCTTAATTTTATTGGTAAGCCTTTAAGGGAATCCGTACTTAATTGTAAGGGTGGGGCCGGGTGTGCGTGTTGGTGGGGGTGTTACTGCTTAAGGCTACAAGGCATATGGCATATTCTGCTGAGACCTCACAATAAACCACTTGCGTTAATCACCCCTCGGTTGCCTGCCTTGTAAAATCAATGGGTTCCTGCAGGCCAGGGAGTTTAAATAAGCACCACAAGCTCTCGTTTTGGTTTTCCCCAATAAATATGTAAATCATCCACGAGACCACCCCCCAAAGCTGAGATTAAGCTGCTGATCTTCAAAATGAAAAAAAACTTAAGCATTCTGTGACCCTAGATAACCCCTTAAAACCCACCCTGGATAATACTGTCCTTATTGTAAATGAACATAATGGACAGAAGAATAAGAAACAAAAGCAATAAAAAGTAATCAGTAGCTAACAATGTATCCAGCTAATGCAAAGTGACATCACAACGACACATAAAAAGGGCAATCATATCAGTTCAAGCGTATTAGCCCTAAATCCGGCCAAAAGCTGTGATTTGGCCATGGCTACTAACTCAGTCTGTTGTTCCATTTGCTAACACTTCACTGTAACTGCACCTTCATAATGCTTTCATAAAGCATTCACAGATCATTCAGTGCACCTTCATAGCGGCTTCATAAAGCATTCACAGATCATTCAGTGCACCTTCATAGCGGCTTCAAAAAGCATTCATAGATCATTAATAAGCAGCGTCTAAGTATACCTTAACATCCTAACATACCTTAACAGTTTTAATATGCATCTATAACGAACATTATACGATTATAATATTTCTTATTATTATACAATATTTATTATTAACGTAAAGCTACTAAGGTATGTTATCATGTTAAGGTATACTTTCATGCTGCTTATGAATGCTTTATGAAGGTACACTGAATGTTCTGTGAATGCATTATTAAGGTATTATGAAGGTGCTGTTGTAAAAGTGATCCTTCTATTTATTGTGCCTGTAAATGTTTATAAGGGTATAGATCCTTAAGCCTGTACTTAGCTGATGCTGAGGCTGGAGGGGTCCCGATCTGTCTGGGACGTAATAACGACACCAGCAGCTCATCACATCTAGCTGTGGCGGGTATTTAAGTCACGCGCTGGCGGACCAGAGACCCGCATGGGGATATCATAGCTGTGGTAATGCAAGCAGGGAGAATGTTGACATTTATCATTCTTTTGGGCCTCTCTTGCCTTGAGGGAGTTATTACCTTGTATTTACCTAAAACAAATTACCATAGTTTCACGTTAATTATGTTAGTGTTGCAAAATAATTAATGGGGCAGCAGATGATCAATGTGTGGGTTCGAGTTGGACTGAGACATCTCGGGGTTGAAGACAGGATAGCGTGAAGGAAGAGGCTGGCGTTTGAAGCCGTCCGTGGCTGAGAGAGGTGCTAGTAGGCGGGGCCGTGATATTTGGGATACGGCCTGGAGGTGCCTGAATGTATAGGCTCAGAATTTTCCAGGAAAAATGGGAGATAAAATTTAGGGCATCCGTCCCGTCGTCGTAGCTTTGAGGGGGGCGATCCCCACCCTCTCGTTTGTAAATGTGCACCAGTCTGGCATGCTTTATAAAAGGGGAGGCGGGGCGGTGGCTGAGGCTGGAGCAGCACCCCTCCCCCGGTTTGTGGGGGGACAGCAAAAGGCCGAGCTTTGTTTCAGTCCTTTTGAAAAGCGGTAACCAGGGCTCAGGGATCGCCCAGCCTTCGCTTCATGCTCTGCTCTCCGCGAAGACGAGGAGCATTGAAGTGGAAGATCTTAGCTGGGAGAGACGCTGTCGCTGGTGCTGAAGAGAAAAAAGCCACAGCTAGAGCAGGAGGGGAGGGATCCATTTACATACACACACTCCTTCCTGTAGAAATAGAGCAGCCATAACAGGCTTAACAGACAGCTTATGAGGAGCCTGGGAAACTCATAGGCCCTGCTTATTCTGTCGTTTTATGGATTAAAATTGCTGAATTTAGAATGTAGCAAGTGAGTAAAATAGCTGATTATAGTCCCTGAGTCATTACCTGGAGTCCTAGTTAAGAGTCAGGGATTGAGGCCTTGGGTGTGGAGGACGCCGATGACGGCTTCAGCATAGTCTGCAGGAAAATAAGCTGAACGCTGACCTCCCAAGGGAGGATCGCAGCTGTATCGGTGCTCAGGATCCTCTGGGGGAGACAAACAGGACGGCCCTGCAGGCTCAGCTGGATTCGGTACCATTTCCACATACTCACCTGGTCTTCTGTGTCTGTCCCCTGTGACCACGCAAGGGACGCGGCGAGTGACGCACTGCACAGGTAGGCCCGGCGACTCGATGCTGTCTGGGTGCCGTAAGCTATGCGAGCAGGGCTGCCTTGTCTGCCACGCCTAACCTCACCGCCGGCTTGCTGACAGGTCGAGAGTCGTAGCCTCTTGTGGGCACGCAGTCACCTTCACGCATGTTGGACAGGCAGGGGTGCCCCTCTCGACCCTTTTAGAGAGTCACAGGGTCACATGGAGAGCTGCCATGGCCACTTGGGTTTGGGTTGGACTGAATGGGGTGGAGTGGGAAGGCATGTGTGTGTGATCATAACCAGCACGAGCCCCCTTTGGCGTAATATCCAGGCTTTAACCTGCACTGTGCACCATCCATACAATTACAGGCCGGAAAACACCATACAGCATAAAGAACGACCATAAAAGTGCTAGTACTAAGCATTCTCAGGTGCTTCTGGATCTATGGAAAGCTTAAATCATACTGGTTTTTATGGGCTGCCCATGAATGTTTACGGATTGTCTATGCTAGCTATGATTGGTGTTAGCCATGTTTTCGATTGATGCCGCGGCTGGTTCGCTAGCTGGTTATACCAGAGGGGTACCGCCACCTTCAATATGCTCTCATTTTCTCCCAGATCCAACACACTTCTGTCCTGTTCACCACAGGGTTTCCACAGAGCCCCAAGACGCTCATTTGGTTGCTTATTAAATTGCCCTGGCTTTCATAGCCTCAGGGCAAAGGAAGAGATACATTCTTAAGCTTTTCTCGTGGACTTCATTGAAAGATGGACCTTTTTTCAGCTGATGAGCGTGCACAAAATTTATTTTTTTCCGGGAACTTTTTACTCTTTCTGCAGTTACTTCTTCCACTGTTCCCGGTTTCTCCCTCTCTGTTTTTACAGGCACTGTGAAATAGGTATATTTTAAACTATATTAAAGCAGACTGAACATGCAACTCAGACTGAACAAATTTACCATGCTGTCATTTTGGATTAGGAAAGAGAAACATCAGCTTAGAAGGAGAGATACGCCAGGACTGAAACATGCTCATTTCAAGCTGACTTAGCCACGTTAGAGTCCATTGTCAGCACTGCAGATCTAATCTGACGTTTCTGTAGTTCTGCTGCTGGAAGCAGACTTGAGCAGCTGGAAGCATCAGTGTCCTTTAGACGAAGATCGTGAAATTATGAGGGCAGAGGAGTAATTTGGGGGAAATCGAGAGTATCTGATCACTCGCAAGCCCGGCTTTGTAGCGTATAAACCCTGTTCCATACCCAGTGTAATTAGATCACAGAAATGAGATTTAGTGTCTTTCGCAGTTACAGTTCCAGAATGTTCCTTCTGTTATTTGTAATAAGTAGCTTGTCCTTGCCCAGTGCTGTGCCCATGTGGCCTAGCTTCTGCATAGCGCTTGAGAAAGGGAGAATCTTTTGCATTTGGCCATGACTTTACTGTGGTCTAACTGGCCCACCCCCCATCCGCCCCCCCCCCAATCCCACCGGCCCTCTGCCACACTCTGCCTAGTAACCATGCAGATTTATCTGGACCATCCAGCAAATCGCACCAGATCTTCGGAGGCCTCCGAGTCCCACGTGGCACCGCTGCCCGCCCCTGCTCTGACTGCGAGTCCAGAGTCCGACAGGACGGCCCAGCCTGGGCTCTTCAAAGCCTCAGCTCTCGTCCTGCCCTTCAGAACCCCCCCTGCCCAGGCCCCATCCACCCCTTTGGGGGTTCCCGCTCACAAAAGCCCGATCAAATCCCCCAACCAGTACTTACAGATCTGTTATTAAACTGGAACTCATGGGAGCGATGGTGTGATCATTGTGTTCTGTCAGTCACAGCCCTGGTTTGTCCCGCTTCCAGACGGGAGGAAGTCATGCAGCGATTCCAGTGCACAGTAACCCCACCCGCTATCAAATTTAAGGCTTACATATATAAAATTATGTGTATAAATATTATGTATATAAATAGAATATATACATAGTGTGTAAATAATTTTAAATGCTTGGTTGTGTTTTGGAATGCTAAATAGCTATTTTGTCATTGGTGTTTCTTCCTGCATGCTTGTCCTGTGCATGATAACCTGTATCACACTTTGTTTCTGCCACAGTTTGAGTTATTGTGTGTTAATGCTTGATTTTGTCTCGCTTTTTTTTGATTGGTTTCTTGCTCATTTTCCAATGTGAGCTTTGTTCGTGTGCTCTCTTCTTCCTCCTCCGTTCCGTCCCGTATATTCCATTCCTCCTGTGTACTTTCTTTTTCCTCCTGTGTACTCTTTTGTTCCTCCTCCCTTTTTGCTCACTGGGAGACCTTGTCTCTTCATTCAGCTCACCTTGTCATTTAGCTTCTTAACTCCAGCCTGTAATGTGAAAGGGTTTTTAATAAAATCGACTGAAATTCTCCACCTTGACATTGGCTGAGCTGTCCTTTATCTTCCGTGTGTCATTCCTTCATGTATCTCTTCCAGCACACTCGCAGTCCTGACCCCTGTGGGACTGTGTTCTGAAGCTCTCTGTTCCCTTTTTTAGAGGAAGGCTATGTGAAAATGTATCTGAAGGGCCGCCCCGTCACCATGTACATGCCCAAAGACCAGGTGGAATCCTACTGCCTGGAGGCAAAGTCAGAGCTTCCATCCAAGAAGCTGAAATTGGATTGGGTGTATCCTTTCCTGCTAGGCTGGGGGGGGGCAGTGCTCTCACTCATCTCACATGCATGATCATCATCAGCACTGTTGAGGCCATGCAGTTTCTGAAAACCACAGAGGTTCGTACTGTTTTTTTTTTTAGTTTCCCTTCCATGGACACCTCACACTGCCCAAAATGGTTCTCAGAAAAGCTGACAGAAATGACCCATGCCAAACGTTGCTCATTCCAGTTCATTTTATGTTTGTTTTTTTTTCGTTTTTTTGACGTGATGGCTTTCTGGAGCTGCCCGCAACGCCTCAGCGGCTCTGATAGATAAACACAAAGCCGGCGACAGCATGTGATCCGTCCATGAATGATTTTCCCAGATGTATTTTGGAACACACCGAATCAGACTTTGATCACCGAGAGCATGTGTGTGTTTGGTTCGGTTCATTATTGTGTCACTCAAATGGAAAATTCCATTCAGGAAGCACTGAATTTTTTTATAGTATTTTTATACAGGTTTGAAATGGCCTTTTTCCATCTGCGACTAAAATAGTGAACAGTACTGAGCTCGAGTGGAATCAGTCATTTTAATACGCAGCGGCTGTTTAATTAGGCTGCTGTCAAGGTCTACTGCTCCATTCTATGTTTTATTATGTGTTAGTCAGATAGAACAGAACCGGTGCTCATATTTACACTCAAAATCCTCCTTATCAAAATCGGTCAAACATTTTTTGATAAATGAAAAGAATGACTTTCAAAATTATTATTCTGTTAGGAAGATCAAAAATCTCTGCATAAACACAAAAGTGCAGATCTTATCCAGCTGGAATGTTTCTTGTGCCTCAGTCCTGTGTCTCACCTGTATATTGGTGGGAATGGACACATTATTTCTGAATTACTGATGCCTGTGATGCATCCCTCCCTGTAACACAAATGAGGACATAATCGAACTTCCCGCAACGTAAAATTAGCTCTAAACCAAATTCTTTCCCTTCAGTTCTTCTAATGGTGTTTTCCGGGGGCTGATATTGTCATCGTTCGCCACTCAGCCTTCCCGCTCACCGTAATCCCAGACTGAAGCTTACTCACAGCATTGGAATTGGATTCACATTCCTCCGAGATTGTGTACCTACTGAATATTTATTAAATTTGATCTGGTCCCTGACCTCGTCTGCCACCGAAGGAAATTGCCGAATTACCAAAAAAAAAACATGGTGGTATGTTTTGATTTATCTAATTCCATGGTGTTTTTCAAGCTCCACAAGATTTTGTGCACGAAGCAACCCAAAGAATATCTTTCTCCACAAATTATTCAGTACAAATTATTCAGGCTCCAAGGACCCACCCCGGTCCTTGGGGCCTCCCAGACAGTCCACAATCTTGCTCCCGGTAAAATGTGGACTGCACTGTACATCCTCCAGGTTTCAGTGCTTTCTGCTTTTATGTTCCAGTCAGAGGACAGACAGAAGGCTCCCCTGTCACCATATTCAGATATGGCAGGTCATCCTGTTCGCCTAAAGCATAGCAGGCATATAGGGCAAATAAACGATATAAAAGATAAAAATAATGATACATATTTAGAAATATGTTAATATTTATATAGGCTGGATATATTTTTCTATTCTATTCTATTCTATTCTATTCTATTCTATATATACTCAGCAAAAAAAGAAACATCCCTTTTTCAGGACTGTGTATTTCAACAATAATGTTGTAAAAATCCAAATAAC
>JAODLC010000028.1:3966586-3987578 GCA_026781145.1 Hippopotamyrus pictus | reverse complement strand
TTAAACCCTTTACAATGAAGATCTGTAAAGTTATTTGGATTTTTACAACATTATTGTTGAAATACACAGTCCTGAAAGAATGACGTTTCTTTTTTTGCTGAGTATATATAGACACACACACACTGAATATATTCTTGTGTCATTTGTATTTCTATCTTTTAGTATCAGTAAATGTACCTGTAATCTGTTACAGTTATTGAGAAAAAAAAATACCTAATTAAATTACAGTTTCTAATCATCATGTTGGTGATTACAAAGGGGTCACTTGAATATATTCTTTTCAGTGAAAATGCTTATATGTAGATTATAACATTCATTTTGTTGCTTTGCATCTTTTCGCAGTTTAGAAACATCACCTTTTCATCAAACCTGCTGGGACATTTTAGCTTTATTGCTCTGTTTAAAACGTTTGTTAGAAAAGTATTCAAAACACGATCAAACGTAATGTTACATTACTTTGATGAAGTAATCAAAATAGTTACATTACTTTGATGAAGTTATCAAAATAGTTACATTACTTTGATGAAGTAATCAAAATAGTTACATTACTTCTAAATTTTGTAACGGGGTAACTCCAGATCTGCAACCTGTTACATTTCATGTCACCTTCTCATCACTGCTTGTTATGAGCTCCATGTTTAGCACCGAACCACAACAAACTTCATACTTAAAGTAACCTCTGAGTTCTGATATAACAAGATGTGTATCATTGTTATATGAATGCAGAGTTGTTTAAATAAGGAATGTTAGATTAAGTGGAACGTAAGCAGTTATTTCACAGGCCTGCCACCAGAGGGCCCTGTCCTCCTGCAGCTGCTACGTTCCCTGACCCTAACCTAGCTATGGGTACCGTGGCCGTGACTGCCGCTCCAACCTCTACCTGCTGCCCACGGGAGAGACGGTTTACTTCATCGCCTCGGTGGTGGTGCTCTACAATGTGGACGAGCAGCTCCAGCGCCATTACACTGGCCACACCGATGATGTCAAGTGGTAAGAGGGGTCGGGGTCATGGGGGAAAGACTGGGGGGGGTCACCTGACATCACTGTTCAAGGATAGCATCTCATACCACTAATATTTATTCACTAAGGACACACATAGTGGTTTTGTGTACAAAGATCAACAAAAAGTAATTTATAATTCATTACCCAGTTAGAGCGATTTATCGCTGTAGCAAACATAAAATTCAATGCACTCATACTCTTCACATTCTGATCAAACAGCAAAATCAAGGGACCCAATTAAATGGTTTTAGAGGAGCTGTTAATATCGTTTATAGCTGTTAACATGTAGGAAAGCTGGAGAGACATTCCTCGCTGCGTGTTTTCTCTTGTGGAGCAGGATTTTCAGAAGTCAAGCTAATGAAGAAGGCTGGTGAATATCTAGCTCACGCATAGCTCATATTGTGTTAGTTATTTAAGGTCATGGAGCTCAAAACATTGATTATACACTTTATGGCAGAACTTCAAAGGGTTCCTTGCATTAAAATTAGATAAGGGAGAAGAAGGGTGGGGAAGAAAGGCAATTTAGGGTAGCGCCCCCCCCTCCCCCTTTTCTGGATCTCTTTCAACCTCCTGTCTTTTTTCCTCTATCTGACTCTCTCTCTCTCTTTCTCCTTCTCACTCGCTCACTCACTCTTTCGTTTTTGTTCCACCCACATCTCCAAGGCTTCTGCTCCTCACGTGTGATCACAGTATGTCAAAGCTCTTCACAAAGAGTCCTTCTGCCCTGGTTCGTTCATCTTCTCCACAAGCTCCCTGCCTGCATGAGACAGGCCTGCCTGAAATAGACAGCCTCCTCATTGGCTGGGAGCAGTTAGGGTGGGATGGAATGGCTGGCAACCCTTTGTTAGCAAAGAAACCAGTTTTGGTGGCCTTATGCACTCTGTAGCCTGTTTGCTGGTGGACGGCGGTCTGCAGAGACCAGAATTGGAAGGTTCAGGTCTAGAAAAAATTAATCCAGATCAAGATTTTGTTTCAACCAACCAGTTGAGTATAAAGAGTCACAGTCACAGAGTACTCAACTGGTCGGTTGAAATAAAATCTTGATTCAGATTTTTACCTTCTGGACCTGAACCATGGGAATCATTAAATCCAATCACTGGAGGCTCCAGGTAAACTTGACTTAGTCCCTGATCTTTTTGATAGCTAGAAACTCCGCCAGACCTGAACTATGCACCCCTGGTAGAGACCAGAAAATCTAATCACATGACCCATTTTTGTGTGTTACTGTCTTCTATCTGCATCCATCTGCTATAATCTGTATACTGTATGTGTGTGCAGGTGATTTTTAGGTAATTTTAATGCTTTGTTTTTGATATATATTATACTCTGAAAGCCAATGCTTCAGTGCTTAATTGCTACATTTATGTTTCACACCAATATCTAAATGCTTCTTGGTAATTTATTGGATTATTGTTACACTGATGACTGATGCTTTAATGTTAAATGGCTTGATTTGCGTTATGCCCTTTCAGTTAATGCTTTAGTGCTAAATTACTGGCTTTCTGCTATTAGCTGGTATCTAAAACATTAATGCGAAATTGCGTGTGGAATCATTCGCTTTAGTCTAATAGCCTCGATTTATTTACAGTCATAGATGAAAAACAATGACAGCACTGGCATTTTTAAAAGATCCATAATCCAGCCTTTACAAATCACTTAATATAATTTAAGTCTTTGTAAAGGAATAACAATGGCTAATTGAATAGCTTTGAACCCTGTGTCAAGAGTAATGAAGTAAAGATGGCTCCAAGGGTCTGTCATTCATCCATCCATCCATCCATCCATGCACCCACCCATTTACTCGAACCCCCAGTGTTACCATAGGCAGGCTTCACTGCCCAGTATCCCACTCTGTGACTGAGCCGTCTGCCCGGGTTTAGATCGGGGATTAGGGATTTGGGGTTTGATGACCTGACCTTATAACGTAGGTGGGAATAATTAGGGCTAAGTCACCCACACGCCAGGCTGCAGGGTCACTCCTGCTTATTCCGGCGGGCCCTTCCCTGGCCCCCCCACTGTGCTCTTATCTCCTTAATACATCCCCCACCTTTTGATAGACACTATGCTGGTGTGTCACTGAGCTGGAACAACGCTGTTTGTGTCTGTGTGTGCGTGTGTGTCTGTCTGTCTGTCTGTGTGTGTGTGTGTCTGTGTGTGTGGGCTTTGATGCCTTTGTTAAGACAGGTCTTTAGGAATTGTCCACACAGCAATAGAGGCACCTAAAAACACATGACATTCCCATAAAAGCAAAAGCCTGATTTTATTTTTACAGCTGCAACAGTGAAATCTTTGAAATATAGTGTGTATGTGTGTGTGTCTTTGTGTGCGTATCTATGTGTGTCTGTGTTTATGTGTGTGCATGTCTGTATGTGTGTGTGTGTGTGCACGCGCGTGTGTATGTGTGTATATGTGTATATGTGTGGTAAAAGTATACCAAGGTAGAGCAAATGTCTTCACAACGTGATGAATACCTGTGGTTTTTTTACCTTTTGGGGACCAGTTTCCTGTTAGCGTTACCATTTTTCACATAGAAATGAATGAGCGGTCCCCAAAAAGATAAGATTACACGATTGTGTGTGTGTGTGTGTGTGTGTGTGTGTGTGTGTGTGTGTGTGTGAAGGTGCATTTATGTGTAGCAACAATACCTTGGTAGAACATCTGCTCCAACCCTGCCTTTGCAATACCTTACAGTATGAAATGTACTTATAGAGACCTCCAGGTGATTGTTCCACGGTAGCATTGTTTTCTTGATTTTTTTTATCCATTTCTTTTCTCCATGTCATTTACAGCCTGGCCATCCACCCTGACAAAATCACCATAGCGACAGGACAAGTGGCTGGCACCTCCGCCGATGGCAAAGTAAGCGACACTTCCTGCATGACTGTCCTGCATAAGGGTACGTGACCCGTTCCACGGTGACACCACAGGGCCAAGCACTTCCGGAGCGTCGCCAATGACCTTGACAACCTTGGCACCAAAAGTAGTCCCCGCATGAGCGTGAAGCTTTTAGACCTCCTCATTGGTGTTGGCCGTGCTTACCCAGCATGCTCTGTGCCCCCTCAGTTGCAGCCAGCTCATAATGCATACCCGCCGTGACAGATTGGAAGCAGGTGATGTAGAAGACGCGCGCTTGGAAGCTGTCGCTTCAATGCCGCTAATCTGATTCCAGGCCATTCTCGCTACCCCGCTGGAATGTGGGCGCGTGTGGTAATACGAGATAATTGAATCAGCAGGCGGCTTGCTTGCATTTCCTGCGCTTTTGCCTGCGTTTCCTGCAGTGTTTCATGGGGTCGATGTGGCTCTCGTGTCCATGGAACCAGAATTTTAGTAAAACGCAGGGGACTGAAGCATCGGCATATTAATGTGCCCCTGGTCCCATGGGCTGGGGACATGGTCATTGAGACGCATTTTAAACAGGCCACTATATTAGGTCCTGCCTTGCTTTGGCCTTTTTTGTTTGATATTATTGCTGAGTCTGATATTAATGCTGAGTCTGATATTAATGCTCAGATATCCACCTAAATAGGTAAACAGATCAAACTATCATAGGAAAATCATCTCGCTTGCCAGGATCCCGCTATATGTTTTTTTATATCGTTTCTATGAATAATAGTTATGAAACACAGGTGCTCTTGACAGTTTCTGCATTTCTTATGAGAAGATCTGTGATTTGTGTTTGTGCCTAATCCCGTATGGAACATATGGAATTGTCCGTAGCCTTAAAACACACGGATGCCATGTGCTTTCCTGTAGCCTGTGTGTTTAATAGGAATCCAGGCTGGTGATCCAAGCGTAAAACTGAACAACTTGGAGAAAAAAATCCACACGTGATACTGTGGGATAAAGAGGGCACATTCCCACTTTCGATTTGAATACCAGGAATGGTGTCCGGCTGACTCTCTCTGCTCTTCCCGGACAGCAGTTGCCCCCCCACGTGCGGGTGTGGGATTCGGTGAGCTTGAACACGCTCCACGTCCTTGGCTCCGGCTTCTTCGACCGCGCCCTGGCCTGCCTCTCCTTCTCCAAATCGGTAAGCCTGCCACACTTAATCACTGAAATCTCATCCTTGGGACTTGAGACATGAGCCCCTATGCTTCTCACTGCCGTAAGACATTCAGGGTGGTTCACTGTGTTTTCTCACCTCCTGGTTTTGGGAGGTTTGTAACCCTTCCCAGTTCCGGTACTCCGGTTCCCTCCTTAAATTACGCTGTCTGTATGTGTCCCCTGTAATGGACTAGCATCCCATACATGGTGCTTCACTGTTCAGCTGTAGTCGATAATCAGTACAGAAGATGGCTATCTTGTCACATTTAAGTTACACTTTACTCTTTGCTTAAAGATAACATCTGAGGTTTTGCTGAAGTATTACTCCTCTGTTAGGCCTCCAGAAGAGTCAAGGTCACATGAGTGACAAACGGGTGTGTTTCTGTGGCCACTCCACATGCCCGCTGTGAACAGCAATCGTGGAGGGAGCAAGGTCCTTGCAAACCCATTCAAACCCGATTTGCTCTGCTGAAATATCTACCTTTATAGAAATGGGCAAAATTGTGTTTTGCTTTGGACAAAAGCGTCAGCTGAAAAGCAAAATAACACCTCACATCGCCAATTGTGTTACTACTGGTGATGAATGTAGCAAATAAAACTGCTTTTTTGTCCTCTGTCAGTGTAATTCTTTATGCTTTTGTGCTGTGTTCAGACCAAGATCTATACAGAAAACGTCATGCTCCAGGACTTCAGAATTGAAAACAACTCACGACGTGTTGGGGGTTTGTAGCCATGTCAAATCTAACTGCCTTCCCTGTCACTGTAGAACGGAGGCGGTACGCTCTGCGTGGTCGACGACTCCAACGACCACGTCCTCTCTGTCTGGGACTGGCAGAGAGAGGAGAAGCTGGCTGATGTCAAGGTTTGTTAGCCATTAGCTGTGTCATGCTAGCTACTCTTAGCATCTTTACATGCGCCACAAATCTGTCTAAACTAAAATGCCACTCAAGCTGATATTTGAACTCTACGGTAAGAGAGGATCTGTACAGATCAAAATCAAGCTTTTTAGAGCTAATAGAGACTTCCATATGAGATGGTTTATAGTGGCATAGTGTTATCTATCCTTTTGCACGAATCCCTCAGGAAAACAATGTTTACAATGCAGCAATGACAAACACATGACGCATGAGTGATGTTTGGTGCCGCCTTTTGAATCCAGTTTTTAGATTAATTTCTTAAATGTCTCAACTAAATTGTATTTCCCTGTATGTTTAGATATGTTTAGGTGTTGCTTGTTGATGCTTAAAGCAAAAAGACAGTAGGAGACATTCACAACATAGATTCTGGGTTCATGTGCAGTTGTTTGGGTGTCACATGACCCCTCACCCAATCCCGCGTGTGTCCTGCAGTGTTCAAACGAGCCAGTTTTCGGGGCTGACTTCCACCCCACCGACACCAACATAATTGTCACCTGGGGGAAGTCCCACCTCTACTTCTGGACACTAGAGGGCAGCTCTCTTGTGAAGAAGCAGGGCCTCTTCGAGGTATGGTATGGCACACATGCAGGAAGTCAACTGATGCAATCACGTGACCCAGCCGTGTCACAGTCAGAAAGATGCAAAACACCTTGAAAACCAAGTTTCTTAAGGAATGCATGTTAGTCTTATATTAGTTAGTATTATAACCTGAATGATTAGATTTTTTTGTTAAGAAAGTACTGCAAATTTAATAATAACTCTTTCCCATGCCAGGGGCAAAACCTTTCTCACCGGGGCATGTTACACATCCATTGCACATTTCGTGCCTTAACAGTCATCACTGTCTGCATACAGTTAATCCTGCCGGCCGGTGTTCTGCTCCTCTTTGTCCTATTACCGTGTCACACTACCTGCCGCTCCCCGAGCACCAGAGTGTGAGCCGTGGTCGATCCAAGCACTGGCTCCTCAACTCCCATACTTAATGCTGCCTGAATACAAATGGGCCAAGTCAAGATGTGTTAAATAGAAAATCTGCCAAATGACTGCATTTCTGAGGAGATCTGGAGTTCTCGACCGCTGCCATGAGGAAGGGAATTTTAAGAACGTTAGCTGGCAAAACACGATCTCAGAGAGGACTGTCTAGCTGTCGAGCTCAGATTGTATCTGCATGCTGTGTGTGTGTGTGTTTTTTTTTTTTTTTTTAAACTGTTCAACCTGAAACAGGCTCCCTTAGTAAAAGAACCAATGTTTACGTTTCTTTCAGAAACAAGAGAAGCCCAAGTTTGTCTTGTGTGTGACTTTTTCAGAAAATGGTGACACACTAACGGGAGACTCCAGTGGAAATATTCTTGTCTGGGGCAAAGGTAAAAAATATAGGAATATGTCCTGAAAAAATACAAGCTTTCCGTTTGACAAACATGTATAGTTTGTCTACAAACTCAGGGATTACCGAATATCCAGGTCATTTTCAAATCTGTGCTTCTTGGGCAAGCATTCAAAAGAACTCGTTGTTTCATTATTCAAACAACAGTGTCTAAAGTAATCAATCCAGAAAATATACCACTTTTTTGGACTCATTATTTTGAGACCTGAGTTGCCCCTCACTATGGCAGTGATAATGAACACAAGTAGATTTTAACTGTTGCTCGTCTGACCAAAGAAACGACTGTCCTTCCATTGGCGTTTGCTTTTCAGAATATCAATGCACTACTTCCACACGGACCGACATGCCATAAACACGCATCCACCGTGTCTTTCAGGTACTAACCGCATCAGCTACGCCATCCAGGGCGCCCACGAGGGCGGGATCTTCGCTCTCTGCATGCTGCGCAATGGCACGCTGGTGTCTGGAGGGGGGAAAGACCGGAAGCTCATCTCCTGGGATGGTAACTACCAGAAAATCCAGGTGGTGGAGGTGAGACAGGAGACAGGGTTGTCGGGTTAAACAATAGCCATTGTTTTGGCCGTTTTTACGGGGATAATTTTCAAATAACAGCATGAATGTTACTCCTTATGACCAGGAAGAAAGTAAAGTAAAATACTAATACTAATAAATACTCAGAAAGTAAAATACTAAAATCAGAGGTTTTAGGACTGACAATTGAGCAATGTGGTCAAGAGCATAGATTTGGGTATGAATGGTAGGGATTTGTCCCTGACGTATACCTTGTAAAACGAAGAAGTACCGTGTGTGTTTAGGGGTGCATGGGTTCGGGACCGATTTAGTAGCACAGTAGTGTTGAGGTACAGTACTTGAGACCAGTCTTGGTCTTGAGACCGGTCTTGGTCTCGTCTTGGAATCGACTTTATTTTGCATCGGTCTTGTCTCAGTCTTGGACATAAAGGACTCGAGGTTTTATTTCAAGGTCATTCAAGAGCAAAACGCTTCAATATTTATCACAACAGCTTAATATTCATCTGTCTGTTAACCCTTAGAACCCGACAAACGCAAAACATGCTGGTTTTCGCACCCATTAATCTCAGGTTTGTAGGTTAGGTACAACACACAGACATTAATTGCTTATCTTTGCAATGGAGCGAAATTACTGGATCTGGTTGTCCAAATTGCTCCATTGTGTACTAAAATATACCAGAGTAATCCTTTGCTAAATGAGGCATATATTTCAAACATTTTTCATGAAGAAGCACCCCTAATAATCCATAAAACATTTGTATTATTCTCATTAGACAAAAAACAAAGGGCATATTCGCTTCCGCTTCCACGCACTACCCTTCTGGGAAAAAATATTTATTTTATAATTTGTTTATTATAAGCCTATTAAGGGATATAGAAAAACACTCAAAAATGGGCTACTCAGTCTACTAGAAATAACAACAAAACACAGCAATCTATTAGGAAGACAGTTACTTGATATTTTCACAATATTTATTCACAAAAGTCTGTATATGTGTGTTTAATGCTGAGTTCCATCAAAACAGTTGAAATAGAACGTGCCCATTGTGTAACTGGAACACCTCCCACATGTAAACACAATGACGTGCTACAGCATTGGTTTGTTGTTTGGGTCAAAAATGCCGACTAAAAATTTCCTTCTCCGATTTCACTTTACCAATAATGTTGTATATAGGGTAAAAAAACGATAGCAATAAACATTCAGCATTAGACTCCAAAACCATCTGTTATGTTTGTGTTTATGCAGTGGATCATAAACGAAACAATGCTTAAACATTATAAAGTAATATTGTGTGTGTACACACACACACACACACACAGTAAAATCCACTTATAACGGACTTAAAGGGACCTGGCAAAACAGTCCGTTATATCCAGAGTTGCTGTATGGCCAGAATACAACTACAGGACACCATTTGACATAGCCAGCCCAAAATGTCCTGAAATCCATAATGCATGTGTGGCTAACTCATGTACATACAATGTAATAAGCTTAAAATCAAAGGGATAGAAAAACGCTCAAAAATGGATAGGGTTCAAAGGGTTAACACAGTACTGTGATTGGTGTAAAATGTCCTGCTTCAAAGTTCAAATGCAGCTAATAAGGTTTGTCTTATTTGAAAAAATGTTACATTTGTGCAGAAGCATTCATATATGAAATTTTCAGAAAAGACGTCCATGGTTCAAATTATACCATGACACAAATTTTACGCCATACCGCCTAGCCCCAGGCTGATGCCTGTGCTCCACATTTCATAGTGTGTTGTGTTATATACACTCCAACATTAATCTGGTGTTATAGTGTCTATAGCACAGTAGACTCTCACCTCCGGGGTTTGAGGCTTGATTCCCAATTTCTTCTGTGTGGAGTTTGCATGTTCTTGCTGTGTTAGGGTTGGCTTATTACTGCAGTACAAAAACATGCATCTAAAGATGTAAATCAGTGGTCTGGACTTTCTGGTTGCTGTTCCGTGCAGGGTCTGTCCCACACTGTGTTTCCTTGGATGGTCTCCAGGCCCATCATACATCTGTTCTGGATAAGCAGTTATGGAAGATGAATGGTTGAATTACGTGAAATTGGCTACATGTTAAAAATTTGAACATGTTGGCTAGCAGCTCAGACTGACACAATAAGTCAGTTAATTTTTATTTACAATACAGTCTGCTGTAGCTTATTGCTGCTCTCCCTCCCCCAGCAACCTAACAAATGCCGTTAATTAAGCGGGAGGCATCTGCTGACGAGTTGGATGTTGAACATAGGATTCCCGTGCATTGCAAGCAACCAGGATCGCATTTCAAAGCGCATCCCGTAACACAGGAAAAAAAAAACAGCAGCAGAACACTGAGCTCGGGAGATCTTTGTGTCAAGTGTTCTTGCTGTCACCATCATTAAATCTGCCATCGAGGAAGATTTGTGGCTGCGTGATGCTTGTGCTGGGATAAGTTCATTACTCTAACGAGCTTTGAGCTGGCGGTTAATTAACAAGCCGGCTGCTGCTGCTACCTAATTGTGTGCATTCCATGGTATTTAATAATGCCCATCGTGTCTGCACATGTGAGGTTTCTGTCAGAGGGGATTATGACATTATTTAAATGAGACCACCAAGGGACGGGTCTCGCCCCAGTCCGGGAGCATATTCGGGGCGTGTGTGCACGCACATATTAGCCAGCTGCTTCTTTAAAATGTCACCCGCAGATTCCAGAGCCGTACGGCCCAGTGCGTACAGTGGCCGAGGGAAAAGGGGACAGCGTGCTCGTTGGAACCACGCGGAACTACGTCCTGCGGGGCACGCTGGCCGGCGACTTCACGCCCATCACCCAGGTGTGTGCCGTAACGGGAGGGGAGGTGTCTGACCCCTCACTTTAAAAAAGAAAATCTGAGATCAAGCCACGTGTGTGTTAATATAAGGTTTATGATGAGACTTGCAGCATCCACAGGTATTTTTAATAGGAGGTGCAGTACCTGGGGGGTGCTAATCGGTGAGTCCATCTGGACTGTAAAACAGACGTGTGTCAGACTGCAGGATGGTGGTGGTAACTTCATTTCAGATGAAAAATTTGTATTAAAATGTAAGCAGTTTATTAATTACACTAGATAGTTGTCTATGGACTTTCTGACTCCCAGCTGTCCATGACTCTGTACTGGATAAGTGGGCATTGAGGATGGATGGATGGATGAATGGATGAATGGATGATAGAATTTAGCATGATGCTCCTTAAAACCACAGAAAGCTACCACTGCATTTCAGTTATGTAAAACTGAGGGCAGATGTGTTTTACATTTATATATTTCTGAAGATTTGTTTATTAGTTACACCTGATAGGAGGGAACAGATGCAAGGCAAATGAGTCGATGGTTGTCTAGACCTGACCCAGATATGGGCCCGATGTCCCTGCAGGGCCACACGGACGAGCTTTGGGGCCTGGCTGTGCATCCCTCAGAACCACAGTTCCTCACCTGTGGCCACGATAAGCACGTCAGCCTATGGAACTCCTCCACCCACCAGCCGGTGTGGACCAAGACGATGGAGGTATAGAGCGCCCCCTGGGGGCCATACCGCTCACATGCATTCTGAAATGCAAACAGTCCAAGATTGTTTATATCTTTAGCTTCCGGCCTGAGTAATAATGGCTTTTACGACAGTGTTTGCAGGAATTAAAGCAAATAGGACGATGATACAGAATGCTAATGAAGGCGTGTCCCACGGGGCTGCTTAAAGTGCTCTTTGTTCCGTTGCTCGGCTAGGATGCAGCCCAGTCTGCCGGTTTCCACCCCTCCAGAGAGGTGGTTGCCATAGGAACGCAGACCGGCAGGTGAGTATGATAGTCTAATGGCATCAGGCCTCTCACCTTCTACCTCACCTCCATCCTATACGATAAACAAGTTAATGCAACGCCCACATTACATGTGATTTGTTTAAACCATATATAGCATCCACGGAATATTTATTTTTCTTTTACAGTCTGGTACAGGCCTTCTGTTGTGTACCACATCATACAGCAAGACTAAATCCATGACATACTGCATTAATGTATTTAATAATTAACTGTGTCCATGGTCCATAGCTTTTATCCTCACATCTGACATTTGTGGTGAAAGCCTGTATCCATTTACCATGTTTTATTTATGAGTCATCAATGAGGGATCTTTACCTTGTACAGATGGCTAGTCCTGGACACCGAGACGAAGGACCTGGTGACGGTGCACACAGACGGGAACGAACAGCTGTCTGTCATGCGATATAGCCCAGGTCAGCCGGTTGATGGGGTCCCCGGCTCCAGTAATGTAATGGCGTCATCCACAATAACTGTTATTTAAGTTAGAAGTGCCGTTACATTCTCGTGGTCTGATTGGCTAGTAGGTTTCACATGAGTGACAACTTTTACTATAAACCCGAACTTGATTGGAAACTGGGAAAATTATCTCCAGCTATGGGTCTGGTGTTGCTTCTTTGAAACACAGTCAAGCTAGCTGTTCTTGACATTCCCAATCAAATGAAATGTTGTCCACTTCATGTACGGAAAATACGTTGTTGTGATGCATCAATCTCAGTAGCCAACTGAAGATAATGCTTCCTGTTCTCAGATGGCAATTTCCTCGCAATCGGATCCCACGACAACTACATCTACATCTATGCGGTGACAGAGAACGGCAGGAAGTACAGCCGAGTAGGGAAGTGCTCAGTAAGTTTGGCCGGCCATGCATCTCTGAGCCCACCTTTCCAAAACCTCACCCTGAGCCGTCGAGATATGTCTGTGTAAGCCCAGACTGTCTGCATTTAGAATCTTGGTTATTTAATTGTAGGAAGTCAAAAATCTGATCTGTGCAAGATTTATAATGAGAATTCATGAAGAAAAATAATTACCACATATAACATTTAGCCAAATAACAGCTTTTATTTGATGCAAAGGATTTCCAGTGCAGCCACATCAGTAAGTGTGTATTTTTCCAGCAGGCTTGGCTTACTAAAGCTAGTGATGGTCAAATGAAGCCTCATGAACCATTTGCCGTATTTTTTGACCCCACTAGATGGTGCTCTTGGCTTGCTTTAGGGCATATTTTGAGCCCTTTTTTGAACAGACAGCACCATCTAGTGGGGGTCAGAAAATACAAGAGGTTCATAAAGCTTAATTTGGCCATCACTAAGGTCAGTGCTTCTTTTTAAATATTTTGTTATTAGGCCAGATCTCCAAATGTAATTAATTTTCACATTGCTCACTATAAAGGTACCCATCTCATGGATGTGGAGCAACAGGTTAGGGTCGTCTTTAGCCTGTTTACCTCTTAGCTTGATCATCTGTGTCTCTCAGGGTCACTCAAGCTTCATTACCCACCTGGACTGGTCGGTGGACTCACAGTATCTCATGTCCAACTCAGGGGACTACGAAATACTTTACTGTAAGTATGTTTACCATGAATTGTCCCTTTATATTATCATTTAAAGAGCATGTGTCCAGCCAGGGCCATTGCTAGGATCACAAGACATTTGGGGCTGAGCCCCGAGTTCTCAAACTGATAGAATGGTTGTTAAAACATCTGAGCTAAACAATCGATCAAGGCTTTAGCGACTGTGACGTGTCTGTGTCCAGCTGTGAGGCAGACCTGAGCAAAGCCAGAGAAGTTCTACACACAGAAGAGCGCAAGGGCCGTTCATAATGGCTTAGACTTATTTTGGTGATTACCTTTTCAATGCAAACTGTGAGAAACTGTGGATCCTTCAGACTATGGATGATTTTGTAGCATCATACAGGGATGTCCTGAGCTGTTTATCATACCCTGTCAACTCTGGAAAGAAATGACACAAGATGGTCAGCAGGGAGAAGTATTAGCAGTGCTTGCATCTCTTTGCATTTTGAATATGTAGATTTTAAAAATGTAATAAACTTTGTACATCAGCCGTTAATCTGTTATACTAGTACCATTTATACAAAATAATATTGCACTGCTAGGGTTTTAATGCTAAATCTGACTAATCTTAATTATGGAGAATGAGAGTCAGAATGAAGCTGGATGTATTCAGGTAGAATCTCTTCCAGAACGTAGGAATTGAGCGCCATCTGCTGGGAGCTACACTGCATGTTAACTTGTTTGATTGTATAGGGAATCCGGTTAAGGGTTGTTCCTTAAAAAATGTGATTATGACCTATTCCCTTTCAGCAATAGTTTATGGTTTCATGATGCAAAGTTCTGCAAAGTTTAGTGTATATTGGGAACCTGGATAGGAAACCAGCCCATCAGTCACACACACATAAACACACACTGTTCTCCTTGGTCTGCCATTGGCTGGCATTTTCATTACTAATCCCTATCTAATTCCAAAAAAAATCTCAAAACAGTATTTTCTTATAATAACATAAAGTTTTAAATAATAAAGATATCTGTTTTCAGTGGACATTCATACTGTGTTACTTAGGAGGTACTACTTTTGTTGAGGCATTTCTTCAAACTCCACAAAACACATACATTCCCACATTATGAACACCTGACTCATTCCTAGGCAAGTTCACATTCATGTAGAGTAAAACCTCAGTCTAACAATGATGAGGTCAGGTATCAGTTCCAGGTGAGTATAACCTCCATCCATCTTCCAGACATTTCTCAAGAACACAGTAACCAGGGAGCTCTGAAGCTTTTCATAAATATAAATGATGTATTTATGAAGTATGAAACCTTTTTCCATGTGATAATTCCCTTTTAAAGGTCTTTTTAATTAAATCTTAAGCTTTTTAAAATATTTCCTTATGTCTTCATCATGCTGTTTACTGGCCATGTTAAAAAATAGCCACTTTTGAGTTTGAGTTTGAAGATTGTTCATTAGGTTTGTAAAAACAGAAAAATTCAAATATTAATTACACAGCTAATGCATAAAGGAAATGAGCTATAAACCTAGCCCAGGGGTGGCCAATCTTATCCGCAAATGGCCATTGGGTATTCGGGTTTTCACTGCGACTCCCTAATTGGATTACTGATTAGAGGTCTGATTGGCTGACGAGTCCTCATTCCTGGGTTTGAACAGATGACCTAAAGGTTATCCCAAAAACCTGCATACACACTGGCCCTTTGTGGATAAGACTGCCTACCTCTGGTTTAGGTTAATGCAAATTTTTGTTAATTATCATGTATTTTGAAACATTTTCCCCTGTGTGGGGTAATGCCTGTAGCCAAATTGGTCATTATTTAATTTTAGATTTACATTTTATATTCATTAAAAACTTATCCACAGTGACCCATTCTGTAGTTATTAGCTGATAGTAGATCAATGACATGTATCTAAATACAAGCCCGTACAGCATATAATCAGTTCCACATTTCTCTTGGTTTAAACATAAAAAATTAATTTAATTTTGATAGTTTATTGTTTTTTTTTTTTGTTTTTTTTTTTTACTTATTTTATATACTTCTGTGTAGGCTATTCTGTTTGAATGTACAATGGACAATTGAGAAACCTACCCTATTGTATCAATGCTACGTTTACGCAAAACTTGAACCTGAAGAGCACAACTGAGAAGAAAAAACACAGTAAAACTTTACTTAAAGAACTCATGTGTAATGCATTATAGATACTTTCATAATGCTTAGAGAGCATTTATAGTGTGTGAATAACGCACTATACATACCTTCACAATGCAGTACAAAGTGTACTTAATTCTTGTACTGACCATTATAATGAATTATGATGGTGTTTATAGTGCATTATAGATGAGAACTACATAGAGCATTCATAATGTATAATACACATGGTTATTATAATGTGTTATGCCTTTTTTATGAATATAGTTGTGTTTATAATACTTTGTGAACGAAGATATCTATAATGCATTATGATGACTGCTTAAAGTAAAGTGTTACGAAAAACACTCACTGTGATAGTTCTCCATGACACTCGCTGTCTTGGAAACTGATTGGCCAGTGCCTCTGTCCCTAGGGATCCCTTCGGTCTGCAAGCAGGTGGTCAGCGTGGAGACCACCCGTGACATCTTGTGGGCCACCTGCACCTGCACGCTGGGCTTCCATGTGTTTGGTGAGCTTGTCCCCATTGAGATAATCTTGGTCCAGATGACCAATATCACCTCTGTGATCTGTGATACATATCAACTGATTCTTAGTCAAATAAAATTGAATAGTGCATCAAATTTATAGTGAGTAGGACAGCTTGTTGCTTAGTATTCAGGCTTGGTAAGAAAATGAATACAAACAGCCATATGTAAATTAAAATCACCTTGTATTTACTCAGGACTCTGGCCAGAGGGCTCGGATGGAACGGACATCAATGCTGTCTGCAGATCCAATGAGAAGAAGCTGCTTGTCACTGGTGATGACTTTGGGAAGGTGCATCTGTTCTCGTACCCTTGCTCACAATTCCGGGTAAGACTCTGGACTAATAGTGTGACGAGGACAGCAGTGGGGGAGCAGATAGGGCATGTCTGACTCTCACTTTATTTCTGTGTCACCAGGCACCCAGTCATGTCTACGGTGGACATAGCAGTCATGTGACCAATGTGAACTTCCTGTTTGACGACAGTTACCTAATCTCCACTGGAGGGAAGGACATGAGCATCATGCAGTGGCGGGTGGTATAAAAGGACTCCCCGGGCACGTGGCGAGTGTGTCTGCTCGGGACCGAGCGCGGGTCAGGCTGCCCCAGAGTTCCAAAGATGAGAGCAAAGAAATGACACAGCAACGGCCCGTGGGTGACACAACTGGCTGGAGCTCCCTCTTGTGTTTTGTAGTATTTTATTATATTATATTTGTATTTCACTGCTCAGGAAAACTAAAGAACCGTGATATTTGAAATTGCCGCAGCTTTTTATGCCTCACAAAAGTGACACCATCTGGCCTCCGAATTCCTTTCTGCTTTGGAAATGCAAGCAAAATCTTTTTTACAGACTAATTTGCATGGATTTTGACCACCAAGAATTCATTAAAAATATTACGTATTTATGTTAATGGAGTCCTAACTCACAGTCTGTTCTGAATTCAGCTCTGTCACAATAATGCCTTTCAGAGACTGTAAACTCTTATTACATTCTCTGTGCTATTTACAATTCAGAGGTTAGTATAGTTCCTCATGCTTATGTGTGGCTTCAGCTGCAATTCTACTGCCACCCTCTGATCAACTGAGGAACTGCACTGCTCTGCCTCAACCGAGTCAACTGTGCTGTTTCATAGTTTAATACCCCTTCTCCCTCTTTTTTTTAATCCCTTTTTTAAACACACTTATAATGCTAATCTCTTAAATGTGGAATAAAAAATGTAAACTTGGAGCCAGTGCACGTACTGCAGAACTGACCAGCTGCCTTCCACTTTATGTTGGACGTGGTAAAAGTGCATTTAGTTTCATTACCGGTTGCACTTATCTACATCTGAAGGATAATATTTTCAGTTTCTGAAAATTTGAATGCTGTAATTTGCATTATACGTTTCCTAAGCAGTAATCCAGTCTCTGAATAAGTAAGCAGCACCTTATACCCCATATATTATAACAGGAAATTGCATGCAGTTCACAAGGCTCCTTGCAGTTTGGTATTTTTATGGATATGAGAAAAACCCTAAAAATAAACGTTTTCCATATCTGTCGCCATTTAGGTTTGGTACATATTAACAACATGGGGCAGGCCCACATGTCTTAATAAAAGCAAATCTTATAATGGCTACATTGTCTAGTTTTGCTCACAGTGGTGTCATCTGGCTTTTTATTAACCAGGCTCACCAACGATTAAGCACGTCAAACAAGCATAAGTCTATCCACTATGGAAATGTACTCTCGCATAAGCCACAGGTGCTTTTGCTCAGACAGTATAAATAAGCTTTATACATTTCTTGTTTTTTTTTTTTCTGGCAGGAAACAGGTAGAATAAATTTAGCTCGGTTGTGACTGTGTGTTTCCAACTCAAACATACTGTTGTTTCACACATGCGACTATGTGAGTGACCACGGCAGCACAGCTTAAAATGACTTCTGCTCCTGTCGCATATCTTGTGTGAAGAGGATGATGCAGGTTACTATTTGAGAAGTGTGAAATGAAGTTGAATTAGGAAAACCTGCAGTGATGATTGTTGGGGGGGGAGGCCGCGCGGGGCTGGGGGGGGGGGGAGTTTGAGGGAGGCTGGGTTGTCAAAAAAGAAAAGAAGCAAAAAATGAAATACCTGTCATTGCGATGTACTGTTATTGGTGGGAAATGTACGTAGGGAGAAGACTTGGTTGAAATGGTAGTTTTCATTACACGTCAACACTAATATTGTTCAACTCATTTGTGTTTGGGAGTAAATATGTAATAAATTCACTGAAACCATGCAGGGTTGTGATGTGGAGAATTTGTCCTTTTCGATCTTTCCCATGTGTTGTCTGCATTTTTGAACACTGATAAATTTAGCAGCAGAACATAAGTAGGCTGGTCAGTGTTGCTGTTTGATGGGTACAGTGCCACAGATCAGGAGGGGCGGTCAAAGGCTGAAATAGTGTAAGAAAAAGAAATTTGGGCCTACAACAGTAAACAGCCTATGAAATTTAGAATGGCAGGAGAATCATGTAAAAGTGCATTTTTTAAATGTTGTAAACTTATATTGTAATTATTTGTGTATGCATATAAAATTATTCCTTAAGGGGATTGTAATCAAATTATAGAGTTCTGATGGAGATTGAATTTGTATTGATTCTATGGAAGTTGAGATGCTACTTATTATTTTGCATAGTTAGTATCGTAAAATATATGTAGTTGCAACTTAGATTGTACTTGCAGTATTTGTCTAGACATGTAGTTTTAGTTTACGTTATAGGGCTCTGATGAACACTATATGGACAAAAGTATTGAGATACCTGGCCATTACACCTACAGGAACTCTTTTGACATTCCATTCGAAATCCATAGGCATCAATATGGAGTTGATTCCCCCTTTACAGCTATAACAGCTGTCACTCTTCTGGGAAGGCTTCCTACAAGATTTTGGAGTGTGTCTGTGGGAATTTTTGCCCATTCATCCAGAAGAGCATTTCTGAGGTCAGGCACTGATTTTGCACATGAAGGTCTGGCTCACAATCTCCATTCTATTTCATCCAATTGGTGTTTGATGGGGTTGAGGTCAGGGCTCTGCTCTGTGGGGGCCAATCAAGTTCTTTGGCACCAAACTTATCCAACCATGTCTATAGGGACCTTGCTTTGTGCACTGGGGCACAGCCATGCTGGAACAGAACAGGGCCTTCCCCAAACTGTTCCCACAAAAGTGGAAGCACAGAATTGTCCAAAATGTCTTGGTATGCATTGTGAGCCAGGCCTTCACGCCCAAAATCAGTGCCTGACCTCACAAATGTTCTCCTGGATGAATGGGCAAAAATTCCCACAGACACACTCCAAAATCTTGTGGAAAACCTTCCCAGAAAAGTGGCAGCTGTTATAGCTGCATGGGGGGACCAGCTCCATATTGATGCCTACAGTATGGATTTAGAATGGGATGTGATAAAAGTTCCTGTGGGTGTAATGGCCAGGTGTCCCCATACCTTTATCCATCTAGTGCATATCGAGTTTATGGTGAGTCTATGGATGATTCGGCATGTTAATTATTATTTTGTATAGATAGTACTTAGTATAGCAAGTACTTGGAATAGATACTTTGTCAAACTTTTATCTTTTTCCTTACAGATAAATTGGTGTCTTTTATGAACATTAAAAGGGAGAATTCCTGATACCACAGTGCTGTTTCTATACATCGAAGCTATTCTACAGATGTGACACATCTTCTAGTGCAGGACAGTTCACAGATGCACTTTTTAAATTAAAAAGTAAAGTAAGTAGTTAAAGCTATTTGGTGGCTTGCTGCACAGTTCAAGCAGAGGTAATCTGTGCAACTTGGAAATGCACAAGCTATTCCCCAGGTTGTGTATTTGTGCTGAAATCCACCGAGGGCTTGCTGAGCTTCCAAGAATCCCAGAGTTCTTTTCCAGAGATCACTCGTGGCAGGTCGGGAAGTCTCCTTCAGAAGAAGCAGTTCCTGGTGCCTCGCCTCAGACCGTCTGCTTTTCCCCTTAACCCCATGTGTTTTCCCAGTACGGAATGGCAAATTTCCCCATTTGTCATAGGTCTCCCCTCCCTGCCACAACAGACAGCACGCAAAGCGACAGTGTGTGTTATCTGCTCACTAGCTTCCTTTCTTGCTACAATCTCCAGCATACAGCAGCCCAGCCCAGCCCAGCTCGGCGTATATAAGGGCGAAGAGGCAGAACCAGCTGCCTGACTCACCCAACACACAGTCAGAGAAGGTTACGAACAACATTAATGTTCCCCAAATGGTATAAATATGTTCCTCATTTCTGTTCCTTCAGACAAAATGCTACATCTACCTACAGCTGGGGTACAATTGGCAGACCTGTGAAGGAATAGCCCTAGTGACAAGTAATCGTACACCCAAACGTACAAATTGGTACTTTTTCCTGACAGTGCAGAACCTGGGCCAGTTTTTCATGCACTGACCAAACAAAATCTCTTAAACAACACAGGTCCCAAAAATACGAAAATAAGATCTTCGTTTGCCTGGTAAAAAAAAAAAATGATTTTGAGCCTTCAGCCGCCTGTAAAAGACATCAGCCTGTTCTGGACTAGCATCAAATTTGGGCTAAAATGCAACTATGAAAAGATTGATGGTAGCACTTTACTTAAGGCCATGTTTTTAGTAATTTATAAACACATTCATAATGCATTATAATACATTCATAAAGCATTTTAAACATGGCTATAAATATTTATCAAAAAGCAGAACACTTTATAACCATGTTCATTATGTTTTATGACTACCTTATGCAGCTCACATCTATAATGAACTATGCATACCTTTATGAATGCATTTTTATTTATTATGAATGTGTTTACAAATGACTAAAAACATGGCATTAAGTTAAGTGTTACCAGATTGGTTTTGTGAATTTGACGTCATGGGACAAATAAAAATAAAAAACTTTCCAATAAAAATATGCCCAACAATTCACCAAACAATGAGAATGTGTATGTGAGCGCATATTGTGTGTTTGCGTGCGCGAGTCTGTGTGTCTCTGAGAGAGAGAGAGAGAGAGAGAGAGAGAGAGAGAGAGAGAGAGAGAGAGAGAGAGAGAGAGAGAGAGAGAGAG
>JAODLC010000028.1:3938746-3951768 GCA_026781145.1 Hippopotamyrus pictus | reverse complement strand
GGGGGGGGGGGGGGGGGGGGGGGGGGGGGCAATAGCTGTAGTCCCCTTGCAGTGTTCAGCCAGCCAGCACCCCGAAGGGTTATGTGATCAGACCTGCAGTCATCTGTCGATGAATACCCTTCTTGCCCATTTTCATTTGCGCAGATTCTCTCTTGTAGGGATCCCATCTGCCCTCCATCTCTCTCTTCTCCCACACTGGTGGCAGAAACAACAGGAAAAATAAATGAGAAACCTTTTCTTCTTTTCCTCATGTTTTTTCAACATGCTTTTATTTCAGTCTAATCTCTGGCAGGAATTTTGGAAATAGGTAAATAGGTTAGTGTGCCTGGCATGAGGTAAGAAGCCACAGAAGGTGCTCAGGAGAGGGGCAGGGTGTCCGGGTCGCATCGTCACATGGGAGGAGCGGAAACGGGTGCTGACATCATCCCCGAAAGGAGGACAGAAATCTGCTTTTCTGTTGCTTCGTGGTGCAGTCCAGAGAAATGGACACAAACCTACAGTCACACCGACTCTACTTCCCCCAGATATACTACAGTTTGGGGGCTCAGCTCAAGGACCACAAAGGCAGGTAGGTGCCTGGATCTCCAGAGATACCTCAAATAGGAAGAGTCAGGTCAGCATCTTCAGCCGAATGCTGACTGTCTAACGTTCTGACCTCCCAGAATCACTGAGCACGTTCGTTAGCAAGTTAATGCAGTAAATGAACTACAAGGATTAACAGGAAACAAACAGTATGTATCCAGAAAGGGTCTGTGAATGTTTAGGTGGTGGATTGTGTCTGTTTGCAGGGAAATACTCTTGCACACAAAAGCGTCTTTGTGTCAGCTGAGCTTGATGGGATTCTGAGATGAGAGCTCGTTGCCTCCCGGTTTACTGACATCTCCTCCAGCCTCGCGTGTGACGATCCCTGACGGAGGTGCTGCAGTTGGAGCAGCTGTGATTTCGTGCTGTTGAAGGCATTTACACGCTTGTCTTGCGCTGAGCCCAACCGTCTGAACCAATATTGTGATGCAAAATGTCAATTTAATTACTGACCCTAATTTTAAACATGATTTAAATTCTTGTTGTCTTTGATCAGAACTACATCAAATTCCACTTATTTAATTGAACACAGTCCAATTATACATCAGACACAAGGTTATACACTGCACTATTTTTGTTATGGTTTAAATGAGATTTCAACTGGAAGCCTATTCAGTGTGTCTAATAGTGATGACAAAGGAAGCCAGTGGACACTGGAAACATTAAAGCCTTCATTTGATCCACTGCTCACTATGCCAACAGATAATTTTATCAGCTCTACAGATTTCCTGATGCTTGTTGAGGCGGGGTGGTCATTGCTGTGAGACAGGTTTGTCATATTCCGTTAATGTTCACAGTACAGATGTAGTAGGTGTTGGTAGGTCAGTGCTTAAGGTCCGAAATGTTTCTGGGGCAGGTTTTGTAAGAGGCTTTGCTGTTATACCTTTGAGCAAGGCGCTTACACAGAATTTCCTCAGGAAAGATAAAAAACTGCATGAATGCATGACTAAGCAATTATGTGAAATGGATTTATTGATGGATGGATGGACCTTCAGAGAATAGGGCAGGAACAGTATGTCGACAATAGCTACAGGATGGATCAGCTCAATAGTTACTGTGACAAGCAGATTTATTTAAAGTGGTCTGGAAATCTCAGAAGTGGACGGGGTATATATTTTTCTTCTATTAGTTTATTGCATTTCTAATGCTGATTTACTTTATGCATTGTGATGTATCTGCTTCCATTAGGTCCCTGGAAGGACTCGATTCACTCTGCCATAACAAAGAATGACTGTCATCAAATGCTGAAATTTTTTTTTTTTTTTACATATATCTCTGTTATCGTTTTTTCATTCCTTTGGCAGATTGTTTACGTCTTTGTAGTCACTTAACATCCTTCAGAGGCCGAGTATAGAATCTTTCAGAAAAATGTTCATTATTTCTGAGTTTCTATTGCTTGATTTTGAATTGCATTTCTCTTGCTGTTTGCTTAGTATCTTTGTGCTTTTGTGATTAGTGGAGAAATGCCCAGAAGTTTGGGTTTCAGTCTGGAACATCGGCTGGATCTGTGCTGGAAGCAGGCTTGGAGTCAGACGGCACAGTTTTGGGAACGTTCCTGGTGCTCGGGGAACTCGGGAGGGAGGGAGAGGGGGGGGTGTTGGGTGGAGTGAGGGAGACGGATCGCTGTCTGCAAGGCTTTGAGGGAGTTATAGGACGAGGGCAGTGGACAGGAAGGCAGGGCGAAACAATTTCATTAATACGGCTTTTGACTGCAGTTCCCCAGCAGCTCGCTGTTGGTAATGAGCTCCCTCCTCCCTCCGGCAGCCCTAGGGCTGTACTTATTAACACTGGGGGAAATGAGGCTTCAAAATCCACCATGTGTGGGATTGTCAGGCAGTCAGCAGCAGGTCGCATCCACTTCCCCCTTGAACACTTTATCGATTCCCATTAAGCTAAAGCAGGCAGTGACTGACTGTGCACAGTGATCTGACCCTGCCTTTGACTAATGCCTGACAGCAGCATGTTCACTCTGACCTGCGAGGGCAAATGCATAATTTACAACTGAGCTAAAGACTAAGATGGTGCCTCTTAGAACTGAAGGGTAGGCATACTCATGGAACATCCCAGAGGCCGTCTGTTTGCCTCTTCACAGTTCTCAGATCAGATTGTTCTTGTCCCTGGGGATAATTCTCTATACTCATATGTAGATGATCGCAGTAATAATGCACAAAAATTGATACTAAGCCTTGATTGACAGGAGCCTTGTATGCTTAATTTTCTGATCCTAGCATATTATATAACCCAGTGTTTCCCAACCCGGTCCTCAGAGACCCCCAGACAGTGCATGTTTTTGCTTCCTTCCAGCTCCCAGCACAGCTGAACCACACAATCAAGAATGAACCAAGCCATCAAGCACACCAAACTTGGTGTAGCTATTTTGGGAGCTGGGAGGGAGCAAAAACATGGACTGTACGAGGGTCTCCAAGGACTGGGTTAAGAATCATGGGTCTAACCTGTTCTTGCATTATGATAAGCTGTTTACACAGGCAAAATACATCAGAATATATTACAGTTAGCCATTTCCAAGCACATGCATTCGGCCTCTAGACTGCTGTCATCCAGAAGAGACAACAGGGTTTCCTGTCACCAAGGGGAGAGGGTGGCAGAGCTGATTCAGGGGCGCTGAGGGAGGGGCAGCCACCAGGACGCGACCCCCTCAGCACATGACGCTGCTCAGCAATTGGGCACCGAGCGGCAGTATTCTGCCAGCTATTGAGGGGGCTGAATGCACCCTGTCGGTTAGTGATACGGCTCCCCCCTCGCCACCGCCATGGGAAGGCCGGGTGCGCCGTATGCTTGGGCTAATTGGCCTGTTTATCCGTAAACATCGCCTTGGACGCACGGCGAGGGATCGATGTGTGGGCGAGGGATGCGGAGTAGGCAGCTTGGCTGAGTCATCAGCCCTGGAGCCTGTCTGCATCGGCTGGACTCTCTCCTACTTTACGTTACTAGGTCATTCAGCCTTTTATCAGATGCTGTTATCCAAAGCTGCCCCCCCCCCCCCCAACAATGGCCCCGTATTGGATGCACGGTCATGGGAAACGGGCAGAGCAGATGAGGAGTGGATGCTGCCCTATGCTGCTTGTGAAAAGCACAGTTCTACCCATTTATACGGTGGGATTTTGTGCAGATTACGTTTTTTGCTCAGTGGTAGTGCTGCAGGCTCCACGACTGAACAAACGCAGTCCCTGAATAGCTGGGCAATCAGCTGCTTTTTGGCTCCGGGAGAGGCAATGGGGAGACCTCCAGCATGAGGGTAATAGGCAAGTAGGCCTGAAATTACAGAACTGTCAGACAGCCGGACAAAGCAGATGTTTTATCTGTGTTGGGGGTGGGATCTATGGTGCTATTGCCCTGTGTGTGTGTGTGTGTGTGTGTGTGTCTGTGTGTGCCATTGTAGATGTCTGTCTGTGTGTGCCTGTGTCTGTCTGTGTCTGTGTCTGTGTGTGTGTGGGCGAATTTAGAGGAGGAGTCATCTTTTGAAACCAGAGTGAGAGGAAGCCTTTATGTTCAGAAAGGCCCCACTGTGGCCAAGGTTAAGAGGTGGGTGTTCATTCAGAGGGCAACTGGTGCACAGCAACAGGGACACAGTGGCAGCAACGGGCCCCATCTCTGTAAAGCTTCGTGGAGCCTCTTCCCTCCCTGCTAAGAACATAAGACCATTAATTCCTCAGCAAGAAACACTAAGACCTCATGTTTAGCGGGTCTGCTTTCCCTTTGAGGCTAATCTACAGCTTATCCGATGTTCAAGGATGGACTTCTGATCATCAAAGTACAGGACAGGGACACAGGGTCAATGAAATTAAGCACACAAACAAAGAGGTTGACAATGACCAGTCATATTATATGGAATATGCCCACAGTGGACTGGGAGGCCGCAGCTCGTCGGGCTGCGATCTGTCATAATGCCCGGGCGGACGTTTCCGGAAAACGCGCCTCTCGGTCGGGTGTGCCACATCTCGGCAAGCCTAGGAATGCCGTTCATCTGCTTTCCTTTAGCTTCCTGGAGATAATTTATAGTATTAAGAAATAATAGTGCTCTTCACAAAGAAGACTAAATATAGTGGGACTATTTTAAACCAAACTGGTTACTGTTTGATCACATCAGAAGCTGTTCAGGCCTGAAATTACTTTTGTCTTGCCTGTATATTTAGATGTAAAATAAAATACACGCTTTCACATCAGAATAGGTCCAAATAGAAAAATAGCACCTATGTTATATCCTAGAAAAAGTTAATTCTGTAATTGTAGATGTTCATGAATAATAATTATGTAAGTATAGGCTAGAAAAAGTTAATCCCAGTTATTGCTGAAGCACCATGTTTTCCAGTATTAGTAAGTTTAAAAGCGTTAGTGTGCAATATGATGTCTCTAGTTCTAGTCTGAGTGCTTCCTAAATCACAGAAATCTCACAGAGCTTTGTGGACTGGAGCTCCTATATGCAGCAGCAGTGTTTCAGAAGCAGGCTCCGTGATGTTGAAGTCCCTCTTAAATGCCGTGCAGTATTCTCTCTGTTTCTACATTCCATGGCACAAACATGGTTTTGGCTGTTCTCCCCCATCCCGCATGTCCGGGTGGCCCCCGTACGTTACTTTCTCTCTGCCCAGATGAGAGCTAAATCCCGGTTAATTTGGGCTTTATGGTGGAGCAGGTTAACAATCTTCCTGGAAGTCCGCTTTAATCCCGCTTCGGGGATCTCTTCCGCACGCCGGAACATCCCTCCCCCATGGCAAGAGCTTTCACTCCAAAATGATTACTGGTTTGTAACAAAAAAATAATAGCTTAAAATGTTATAATGCACTCTCGTTGTTCTGCGACCTCTCCATAATAACAGGAGCTTTAACGTTCCTGGACTTTCCTCTTTAATGTAAATGAACAGCAATCTCTTTTTTGCCGGGCCAGCCAAAAACAGACTAAGTACTGTAAATGCAGTTCTTTTTGTTGTCCCATTTAATACTTATTTACATGTTTTACGTGTCTTTGCTAGGCTCATTCCCTGATATTTCTTTTCATTGGGTTTGGCCTTTTGAAATATCAGCATTAAACTTGCACTCATTCCATCCATTCTGGCGCGCAGGGGGCAGCTTACCTGGAAAGATAAGATCATTTCACAAGGGCAGTCTCATTTCCTGTGCCTTTAATGTTTGCAGTGCACTGCAGTGTTTTAGAACTCGCCGTTCTGCAATGGGATTCCAGGAGACAATGATGCTTTGGCATTGCTGCCCTGCACATTGACTAGTCACCTAAAACAGGATACGGAGAGACCAGGGTTCCCTACTGGCATACCACCTGATGTGTTTTGCACCAATCACATCACCAGGGCTCTGGTTTTTGTTTAGCCAATTAGGCTAGGATGCACCATGTAAACCATTAGTTAAGTTAACATAGGAAAGTTTGATCACTTGTTAATAGAACAGACAGCAAAGTTATGGATCATTCAGGCATAAGGTCCTCCTTACCAGTTTCATAGAACGATTTACAGGCTCTCAAGGGTACTTGGTTAGTTTTGAGGGCTTATGTATATGTTTGGGGTCTCACACCTTGGAGATATCATTACGACGAAAGCTACTTCTGCTGGGCAATAGTAGACCCAGAGATCATAGCATGGGTGGGTCAATAGAAAATCAGGTGGGCCAGACCCAGAACAATTCACTTGGTGACAAAATCACACTACAGACTCACCTATATATTTTTATCAGTTTGGAAATAACCTGTGGCATTACTAAGACCAAATTAACAAAGAGAAATAAAAAGCTCTTTGCTTCTCAGCAGCACATTTCCTGTGATTCATCTAACCACACACACATACCTGTCAGGCAAAATCGTTTTATCATACTGTATCTCTCGCTGTGAACGCTCAGTGGGCGGGGCTACATTTCATCGGCGTGGGCCCAGGAAGGCATCATCTTTCCTGTGACAGCAGCCTATAATGCATTGCAGTCTACAACAGATATCCTCCCTTAATATATCTTTGTTGTCGACAAACCTCCAATACTAACCAAATTTGACTGTACTCATGAATTGCTAATTCAGTACGAGGAGCCAGGATGATTGCTGGTCGACATTTCGCAAATATCAGCAGGACATAAATAAGTGATGTGGATAGATTTTTTGTGGGAGGGGGATTTTTATGGGGGATGTTCAGTATTAAAAAAAGCCACGTGTGCATACCTCATTGTCTCAGACTCTGGGGTATGTCACAGCCAGATGGAATGATGGTAAGGGCGGAGGAGGTGGCAGTGAGGGGTGTGAGCCACAGCCAGCGCAGTGACAGAGGGAGCAGAGGTCACCTTGGTGAAGCTTTGGGCGGAAGTGGGGAGGGTGCACGCAGACCTGGCCTCCTTCTGCACCACGGTATCCCAAATACCCCTCTGGATGTCTGCTGAGGGACTCCACTCGTCCGGGACACGGTGCAAAGTTTGTTTGGGCTGAGAATCCGGAATTCTGCATTCCTGGTAGACCGAAATGCCCCAGCGTAGTTCTGGACAGAGTACTGAAGTGACATCACTCAGGAATCAGATATATAAGGCAATGAGGCATCAGAACGGATACTATATTCTGAAAGGTCCTATGACAAGGACATGTGATTTACATTGCAACAGTGCAAGTATAATGGTACTGGTACTTTATTGTGAATGGGCTTTGGCATTTAGTTACCATGTGTTACATCACTAGATCTGCCAGGGGTTTTTAATTTGCTTATTACTCCCAGCCTTATTTGTTCTGTCTGATGCATGGTGATAGATGATGGGGTTGACAGGAGAGAGTGTAGCAGGAGAAAATCTCAAGTGATTGCAATAAAGACAAAATGCACATGAAAATAACATTGGTAGCCTTAGATATAACTTTTGACTGTGTATCACATTATTCCTAAATGTGTTTCGATTACACATGCTTAACATGGGATGTACCAATAAAGTAAATCATCTGAGACTGAGGCCTTGGACTAGCCTAGGAAGTAATGTACCCCCCCCCCCATACCAAAACAATCAGGCTCTTGCGCTTTTGTATAATACAGTCGTATATTTCTGATGGTAAATGGCAACATTGTATTCTCTACAAGTTAAACCTCTGTGCCTGTAATCAGAAGGTTGCTGGTTCAAGCCATTCCTTGCAGTATAGTGACATGTCTGTGGGCCCTTAAGAAAGGCCCTTAAACCCCAGCAGCTGGTGGCTGCCCTTTTGCTGTCGCCCCCAACCTTACTCTCATCTGGATGTGTGTCTCATGGAAAGCACAATGAGGAAAAGAGAAAAGAAAATCTGTGGGTATCAGTGAAATATCAATATACATAAAAGAACTCCAATACTAAATATATGAAATGCAAGGCATCTGTTCAGACCATCAGATTACTGTGTAATCAGATCATAGGATAGTGCTTTATTCAGCACTTTCATAATTTACCTCTTCCTGTTTTAAATATGCCTTCATTGGAAATGTAGCCTGAAAGCTCAGAACTCACAGAGGCTCAGTGCTTATTACAGTGTAAAGCTCACACTACCGTCTCTGGTGGCTTCATCTTCCAGGCCCCCTGGAGACCCCACTCTGTCGTCACGGTGATAGATTAACACGGTCCTGCAGGGCTGACCCAGTGAAGTGGGAAGTGCAATAAAGGCAAATCTTTCTGTTCTTCAGGCCCAAAAACACTGAGGCAGAACTGAGAATACGGCCGTCATAATGGCCATTTGCCACTTCATAGAACACCTCACATAAAATACATTTCCAGCCAATTTCCTAAGATTTCCTCATTTAATGTCCACCCCTGTGCTCATCCATGTGAGCCCCAGACAAAGGTATACAGACTTAATTTGCTAGCAGAAAAACGAAGGCATAGTCACCAGAGGTGGCAAGTGGCCAGGGTCAGGCTAACGAGGCCAAAGCCTGGAATATTTTAGCAAAGCTTTCTTAGTCATGCTTTGTTTATTATATGCATGATGTATAATGTGGTTTTTCAGAGCGGCGATGGACACAGAGCTAATATATTTTTAGTAGAATAGACTAATAGAATTTTACTCTTTTAAATATTTAACTTCAACTCATCGACAGGACAATAGGCTAAGCCCCGGATGTCCTGTTACCTTAGAACTGCCCATAATAGTTACTAAAAAGTCACAAAAAACTGTTTCTACAGCAATCAGGATCAAGGGAGGGGATGATTACTTTCCATTAGCATTAACAGCTGGAAAAGTACATTGAAATATGGGTTAAAATACATTCAATTACTCAACTTTTATTCAGCAAAATGTACTCAGGGGAGTAGTTTATGATACAGATTTAACAAATATTTCAAAATTTCTAACAGATAATTAACATATATTAGCATGTTTCATTGGAATCAGTGCAGGTTAGCTTTTAGCCTTACTGGAAATTATGGGATGAGTTTATGGTTACTTCCAAGCAAACAAGGGAATGTTAAAGTGGTTGTGTTAGACAGTCAGATAAACATAAATTTTCTTGATCTGTGGCTGTAGCTGGAAACACTGGAAAACTTTCAAACACCACCCCCCAAAAAAGTCACTTGTTCCGTACGCCATGTGATTCAATTTTACTGCATTTTTCAAGCATGTACAATCAGTTTCTCCATATAACACCTCCTTTTCTAACCTCCTTTGAAGCACTCTTCTCCAAAGTTTATTTATCTCATATATATTTTAAACATATTTTCTTAATGGTGCCTTCTTTGCCCACCAGGACATTTTCCCATGGTACCCGACCCACAGAAATGCAAGCGAGCATGCCCTTTATATAACAATCTTAAACAGCAGCTGACTCAGATGTCTTTCTGGAGCGGGCCCCCGTTTTGTGAGGCTCTTTCCTATTTACCTTGGCATCTGCTGCGCTGCTCGGCTGCCCGCAATGAGCGGAGATGATGCCGGAGGCGGGCGTGGATGGTGGATTCGAAGGCTGCGGCTCATGAGGAGAAATCGTTTACTCGAGGGTCATGCGGCTTTTATATATACAACATAATAGATCAGGTCATGTGACACATCCAGAAATGATGGACATTTGCTTGGTGTAGCACCGTGCAGAGTGTCAGAGGTTCCATTAGCCCAGCATCTTCACATCCTGTCATTTTCTCTGTCTGCATTGCACTCTTATTCGGGTGATTCAGTAAGGGGATAAACTCGCCTGGAAATCATGATCAGTTCAGGGAATTTATGTGTGGAGTAAATCTGGAAACACAAGCGATACCTCAGACTATCAGTTTACACCAGCAGTGTCATTTTTGAAGAGGAACAACAGTTGTACAATTGTTGCAGTTTGTAGTGTGGCATATTTAACTATTCTTAGTGTTTCACAACATGGTAATTGAATAAATAACCCATGTTACTCATACCCTGTTGAGTTTTAGGTGATGATGAGCTACCTGTTTCATTTTCCAGCAGAACTACAGGCCCAGTCACTGATTTGCTTTGTCCCATTGTTTATTTAGCTTATGATATTTCATTGTCTTGGATGGGATCTGCTAGCTATTGTTGAGGACCAGCCTGCTTTGCCATTGAGCTTCAGAAAGCAATTATGGCAAGGTTATGTCACAAGCCTGAAACTACGGAAGGGAAGGAAATTAAATTCCTCAGGCTCGATATGATTGTATCATGCCGTTATTTCAACACTTGACTGTTTGGCTGGCTTCTGCTTCATTCATTCTGGAATGAAATAATAAACATCACACCAGTAATCGGTAAGTCAGGATCTTCTTGTTCAGTGTCAAAATGGACAGTTTTGCTTAGGTCTGATATACTATATATTTTTTTCAAGCCATGCTGTGATTGGGTAAGTTAAGGCACCAATCTTTTATTTGGTGCCTGGCAGGGCCACAAACCCACTGTAGGCTAATTAGATGGCTGCCAGGCGGCTGCTTTTGATGGGAAAGGGAGGGCTGCGCGTTAGGGTGGGCCTTCTCTGCTTTCACCATCAGGCAGTCACTCGACGTCATGATGCCACATGGAGACGCTGAGCGGTATTGCCTTCTGCAGTAGCAAAGAAGAAAGAAGCAGTTCATTGAAAAAGCCAGCTGTCTAAAAACAGACACTTCAACTGACTCTGGAAAGATCAACACTGGCTGTTTCGGAACTGGGACGCTTTCGAAAACCATGGAAATATTCCCTTGCATTTTTTAATGCACATCTGAAGGAGTAGGTCTGACAAGTATTACAAGGATCTTTTCTTTTTCTTTAAAAGCACAAATAGAAATGTGACTGTGCTATCCTTCTCTATCTATCTATCTATCTATCTATCTATCTATCTATCTATCTATCTATCTATCTATCTATCTATCTATCTATCTATCAATCATTACCACTTTGTGATGTTTAGGTACATCCTGCAATTAAGAATGCTGGACAAATGTCCAACCATCTCATGATTCTGACCCAGTTCTTTTATGAACCTACAGAAAGAATTTTATCAATTTAAGAAGTATAAGTGTATGAAATATAAAATTACCTTCCTAGCTCATATTAACTTTAATATTTCATAAGCATGCCGAATTTAGCCTCCTCTAAGAAGCCATTAACTCCAGTGCATACTTATTAGGTCAAAGTATATTCTAGATGAATAATTCTCCTGGTCTCTCTCACCATTCTTGGTGGCTAACGCCATGATATCTTGATGATATGAGAAGTAACCCCTTGGGAAGGAGTGGTAGTTGACAAAATGGGACTGTGGAATTCGAAGGATATCGAAGAAAGCAGGGATGTTTTACGGCTAGCCAAAACATTCCTGTATGCAAGGTAACGGACTGCAATAGCATCTGGAATTCATTCTCCTCCTGGAGTCTGTTCAGGCATGTGCTGGATCACTGCTCTTCTCAATCCCATGCATCCGCCCCCATCACCAAAAAATGTTCGAAAGAGCACAAATACTTGTGTAGTTAAGTAGGGTATCCAAGGAACATTTGTCACATATTGCTTTATAGCAAGGCTGCTACTGGAAGCCACGAACAGGCCAAAGATGCAGCTGGGGTGACGTACGGCAAGGATGATTTCGAAGGACGGGAAGCGGCAGGGCCCGTGCCGTCTGTGCCAGAATGGGCCCTCTGCAGTGTCAGGCCTTCTGCCCAAGTCAATCCAGCATATTTGCAACAAAGAGGATCGAAAGGGTGCCGGAAGCGTTTCATCGATTCATCAAGAGCATGATTCGTCTTATCATTCATGACTGGCTGGGGGCCCGGGGGCCTGTGTTCTCCGCGGCTGACATAGCATGGGAATCTGCTGAAGTCAGCCTCACAGACGTCGTACTAGGACATGGTTACTAGAGAGTAAAATGCTCAGGGATTCTTCAGTTTTTGAGCCAGGAACAGGCCGACGCTCATGGAGGTTTTAAACGATCACCACATGTGGTACAAATACGAATCTTTTCCTTTTTATGGCTTTATCATATTCCTATAAGGGAGCGTCATACTCCTCAGTGGTTCACACTTTTGCCCCACACCTCTGGGACCAGGGTTTGAGTCTCCGTCGTGACTCCAGGCGTGTGGAGTTCGCATGATCTCCCCATGTTGTTGTGGGGTTTCCTCCAGGTAATCCTGGTGAATTATTGTTATGAAATTGCCTGTAGGTGTGCATGTGGGAGTGAATGGTGTGTGTGAGTGTGCCCTGCAATGGGTTGGCATCCCATCCTGGGTTGTTCCCTGCCTTGCACCAGGAGGCTCTAGGATAGGCTCTGGACCCCCCGCAACCCTGAATAGGACAAGTGGTTTCAGAAAATGGATGGATGAATGTTTCCCTGAGTTTGCAGTACCTGGAGAGGGTTATATAAAGATGTATATTACTGTCCAAAGCAACAGTTTTCAGCCCTTCTTAAATCAAATAAAATCAGGCCAGAGCTAGTGACCCCCTAACATTGTTATTTTATTACAAAAGTAACTAAGAACTTTGGAGGCTAATATTTCACTTGGGGTCCATCTTGAATATTTTTTCCATTGTGTAAACTGGATAATTAATGTGTGTTTTTGGGGCACGGATGCCTGAGCGGACAGAATGGAAACGGGCAAGGCGGCTCCAGCTGACCTGCCGGAGCTGGGGTGGGTCCTTCACAGCGTGATAGACAGGACAGTTACACATGTATCAATGATCACAATCTTACAAATGTAGTATGTTAATTTGTCGACACATTGAGTTAAATTGAAAAATAAATTGAAAAATATGTGAATAAAAAGTCATTTGTATTTGATTATTTCAGGGACATCATGGTGGTGCAGTGCTTAGCACTCTGCCTTGTGCTTCTGGGGCCGAAGTTTGAGAGCCCGCCATGGCTCCATGTTTGTGGGGTTACATCTCTAGGTGTGTGGAGTTTAAGTCAAGGGAGGTGACGTTACATTTATATAATTCCTTGGTAAGACCCCACCTAGAATATCGTGTGCAGAAGCACTTCTTTACACAGCGTGTAGTTAGAGTATGGAATAGTCTTCCTGTTAGTGTAGTGGAAGCTAAAACCCTGG
>JAODLC010000028.1:3918631-3933265 GCA_026781145.1 Hippopotamyrus pictus | reverse complement strand
GTGGGGGGGTTTGCAGGAGGGGGTGAACAAATCCAAATTACATATTGGAGGTATCCATCCTCCCAGTTCCTACACCTTGGCTTAAATTCAGTTTTAAGTTATATCACATATAATTAACTGTTGGGTAAGAATACATGAATATTACTGGTGTTTCTCCCTGTTACTGACACGCACCTGTCCTTTCACCCAGTCAGTCTCTGTGTTGCCCAAAGAGGACGCGTGGCATGGGTGGCAGGAAGTAAAGTCAGCATGACACTGATGCACTTTTCTACCCAGGGGTCTGTTATTGAGAAGATTACTGCAATTATGGTGTACACATTCCAGACAGGCTAATTCTGAATGTTAGTTTAGTGCCTTGTTAAAATGCTTTTGGTAATGGGATATAGTTTTAAGTAAATATGCTAAATTAGGACATGAATTCCATTTCCTAAGCACTTACAATGTTTATTCATGTTTCTACTGCAGTCTCCTTGACTCATTTTAGAGTTTACGGCACCGGGTGAATCTAAATTTATATAAGATAAACTTTATCGGTGCCAGGGGGAAATTCTGCATACAGCAGTAAGGCCTGTAGAACACCCACATAATGCAAAAGAGACCAAGTGTAACGGTGATACAAAGAGTGCATACAAGTAAACATAGTGCAAGCAAATTAAAAAGTATACAGTACGCGGTTAGAATATCCAGAACAGAGCTGAACTGTGACACATTGGTTGACAATGAGCAGAAATCTTATTTTGTATTTCATGGTAACTGTCTACTGAGGTCCCTTTTATTTAAAGAAATTGTTCCCGGATTTTTTTTTTTTTTTTATAATAATTTTTTTATGTTACCACAGCCATACAAAAATGTAGCCAATGAAAGCCACTTGAATGTGTTTAGAAGAAAATATATTTATGGCTTTTACACTGAAAGTGCTGCTTCATTTTTGAACAGATTCAGCGAGGTGAGTAGGAATGGGCTGCAGGTGTCCAGCACAGTGCCACTGGGTGGAGATCTCACTGCGCGTGTCGGATTAGCACCCACCAAGTTTTGCAGGGGCTCTTTTGATAGATGAGAGTTTTCCTCATAGTTACATTCCTTTGTGTCTCTAAATGGATTTTTTTGGACCCGTTTTGAGAGTTGAAACTATATCCTTCTGCGGATTTAAGGTTAAATTTCAAACATGACACCGGGAGTGAGATCAGGAGGAGAACTAGCTGCTCGTCGAATTCCCTTTTGCTCACATCGCTTGACACCTAGTTAAAATTCTGCTGATGTCGAGGAAAATAACAACAATAAAAAGTCTCTTAGTACCTGATGTGCCTAAAATTAGCATATCCCCTTTTTCGTTCTAGATCACTTTGATGTGCCATTACTATCTGACATAGATCTTCATTGTGGCCACACATTACACATTTGACCTTTGTTACATGGTTTTTATGTTTAAATTTGAGTTTGTCTTGCTGGCTGTTTGTCAGAGGGGGTGATGACTGTATTCTCTCCGCTGATTTGAAATTTGACCTTCAGGAAAGCTTCAGCTGGAATTTATTGACACGTAACAGCACCCAACGTCCTTTTTAGCTGATTGCTTGACACTACATTTATGGCTAATAAATGTGTATGCATGTCCATGTTTATAAGTGCCTTGGGGTGGCCATTTTAATTGAACTTGCTTATGATTATAACATGCTGCGGCGTTTTGTAGTGGATGGGTGTGTTTTCCGTCTCAGAGGTCAGTGTCCGGAGTGTACCTTATTCAAGCTGCACCTCTCGGGATACAATTCAGGTCACCTTGACTCCAAGTGCATAAGCAGTTATTGAAATGGATTGGCAGCTGCAAAATGACTAAGTACTTTGTGATTTTTCTATGTGAACTGGCTCCAGCTGCTGTTGGGTTGCTAATGGGTTTTCTTAATGCAATTATTTCTGAAACGGCATTGGGCAGTTTAGCCTGAACAGGGCAGTAGGGGCTCACAAAACAGGATGTGCAAGGTTCTGGCTTTTCGCGGTACCACTATCCCCCTGCCTCTTGTAGGCCATCTGCTTCAGTCACCCAGTTAATTATTCAACCTCAGCTGCTGAAGTCATTTGGTTTATGGACCTGGACTGTGTACCATTTAATACATGCTGCATGATTTGTGGTCGAGACCTTGAAGTGAACAATCAGGCGTCGCTGTTCATTTACTAATGGGCAGCTGCCCGCTAAGGATTTTATTCAGGCTTTTGATGGCTTGCCCTTACAAACCCCATCACAAACAGACTTAATAACGAGTGAAGCGGATCCGGCAGCAGCGACTCAGGGCTTCTTATGGGCGCGACAGGCCCCGTCGGTCGATTTCGGCGGCTGACGATGCCAGTAGAATCGGGCACCCCTCACACCGGCAGTGTATAAACTCCACGCCGTAGCTCAAGAGTTCTGACAACCCAGCTTTTGTTCCATTCAAGCCATTAATATGCTTATTGGAATAATTATCCTAACTTATTTCAGGTGTGGGTCGGTGGAAGGAATACTTCGAAGACCTCCTCAATCCCACCGACACGCCTTCCGATGAGGAAGCAGAGTCTGGGGACTTGGGGGTGGACTCCCCTATCTCGGGGGTGGAGGTCACTGAGGTGGTTAAAAAGCTCCTCGGTGGTCAGGCCCCAGGGGTGGATGAGATCCGCCCGGAGATCCTCAAGGCTCTGGATGCTGTGGGGCTGTCTTGGTTGACATGCATCTGCAGCATCATGTGGACATCAGGGGCAGTGCCAGTGCAGTGGGTTGGCAGACCGGGGTGGTGGTCCCCCTCTTCAAGAAGGGGGACCGGAGGGTGTGCTCCAACTATAGGGGGATCACACTCCTCAGCCTCCCTGGTAAGGTCTATTCAGGGGTCCTGGAGAGGAGGGTCCATCGGATTGTCGAACCTCGGATTCAGGAGGAGCAGTGTGGTTTTCGCCCTGGATGTGGTACAATGGACCAGCTCTATACTCTCAGCAGGGTCCTGGATGGTGCATGGGAGTTTGCCCAACTAGTTTACATGTGCTTTGTGGGCTTGGAGAAGGCATTCGACCGTGTCCCTCGGGGAGTCCTGTAGGGAGTGCTCCGGGAGTATGGGGTACCGGGCATCCTTATAAGGGCCGTTCGGTCCCTATACGACTAGTGTCAGAGCTTGGTCCGCACTGTCGGCAGTAAGTCGGACTCGTTTCCGGTGAAGGTCGGACACCGCCAGGGCTGCCCTTTGTCACCGATTCTGTTCATAACTATTACGGACAGAATTTCTAGGTAGTGCCAGGGCGTTGAGGGTGTCCGGTTTGGTGACCTCAGGATCAGGTCTCTGCTTTTTGAAGATGATGTGGTTCTGTTGGCTTCATCAGACCGTGACCTTCGGTTCTCACTGGAGCAGTTTGCAGCCGAGTGTGAAGCGCCTGGGATGAGAATCAGCACCTCCAAATCCGAGACCATGGTCCTCAGCTGGAAAAGGGTGGAGTGCTCTCTCCGGGTCGGGGAGGGGGTACTTCCCCAAGTGGAGGAGTTTAAGTATCTCGGGGTCTTGTACATGAGTGAGGGAAGGATGTAACGGGAGATCGACTGCATTGGTCTGTTGTGTTGAAGAAGGAGCTGAGCCAAAAGGCAAAGCTCTCGATTTACCAGTCAATCTACGTTCCTACCCTCACCTATGGTCACGAGCTGTGGGTAGTGACCGAAAGAACGAGGTCGCGAATACAAGCGGCCGAAATGGGTTTCCTCCACAGGGTGGCTCGGCTCTCCCTTAGAGATAGGGTGAGGAGCTCGTCATTCGGGAGGGACTCAGAGTAGAGCCGCTGCTCCTCCACATTGAGAGGAGCCAGAAGAGGTGGCTCGGGCATCTGCTTAGGACGCCTCCTGGACGCCTCCCTGGGGAGGTGTTTCGGGCATGTCCCACTGGAAGGAGGCCCCGGGGAAGACCCAGGACACGCTGGAGAGATTATATCTTGGCTGGCCAGGGAACGCCTTGGGATTCCCCCGGAGGAGCTGGACAAAGTGGCTGGGGAGAGGGAAGTCTGGATTCCCCTGCTTTGACTGCTGCTCCCATGACCCGACCCGGAAAAGCGGTAGAAGATGGATGGATGGATGGATGGATGGATGGATGGATGGATGGATATGTCTCACCATCTAAAGAGGCCAGTGATTTTTGTAGGCTTGGGCTCCCTTGCTGTAAATGACTGTTTACACTCTGTGGGTCTGCTGTCCTCTCTCCTGTGTTGCTCTCCACATACATGTGCCAAATTAATTTCTTCCCCCCTCCCCTACGACCCCTGTGTTCTTCGCCTGCTGCATACATTGATTCATCCTGCCTGGGGTGGGTGGGTGGTCTGGGTGGGGGACTGGGTAAATATAACTTGATGACTTGGCTGCAGATGGGATGCCCTTTGTCCCCCCCCCCCTTTCTAAGTGCTTCCTACCCTTTTCCCACAATGCTGTCTCATACTTTCGGGTAACAGCTCTCTCTGTCTCGCCTTTCCCGCGCCTCCTGGATTTTTACAAGCATGGCCTGCTTTCCCTCTCCTGTCCTCAGATGTTCCCAAACACGGCGTGACGTTCACATTTTCACATGAAATTCACCTTTAGGGATGCGGGAGAGTCCCTGCAGTCAGAACAGCCAACAGAAGCATGTGGCCCCGGATTTAGACAGGGAAGGAATTTTCATCGTGCTAAGGGGTTGGGTTAGAGACAGGTAAAAATACCACGGAAGAGCAAACACAAGGCAGCTACTTCACCAGGCAGAAAAACAAACATAATGCTACTTATATTACCCGTAAGGAAGAATGTTTACCTTTGGGTGTCACGGTAATCTTGTACGCATCAGGTTATATACAGTTTAGTTGTTCCTGCTCGCCTCTGTGGAATTGCCCTTAATCTGTGGTTGTAACTGTGAATGTGTACCATGTGAGGGACTGGCGTTCTGTCCAGGGTGTCCCCTGCCTTGTTTTCCCTGCTTCCTATGACTCTGAACCAGATAAGTTCCTATCACACTGTGGGCCACATCCAAACCTACAGTCACACAGTCACAGTGCAAATGGCTTCACTTATAAACCATATGTATGAAGATGATTTTTAACAATGACTTTCATGGCACTGCCACAGTGAAACCCCTACTAGGCATTTAGCCAATCCCCCATTTTCAGAGATTACATTTGGTAAAACATTTTCTGTAACATTAAATAAGAGCTCTCTTAAGCCTGTTATCGGAACTGTCCGGAAACGATAGACGTGACTGTCCTTCACGCCGGCTTCTCGCATCCTGTTAAAACTCATCCATCCAGGAGTGGATTAATGAACAAGCTTGAGTGATCGGGGGCCCCTACTGGCTGTATAGTTATTATTATTATTATTCAATTACCATTTTTAACGTGATCCTATATTAACCGTTTATTAGTTTGCGAGTTGGTGTTTGGTTAAAACTAAATGGGAGAATCAATTCTAAATGTACCCCTCTTTTGGCGCTCTTTTTATACCGTCGGGTATATTCTGGTATGCATAGTCTGTTTCCTATGCAAAATGGACTTTACAAGCCTGATCAATGAGTTTTATGCCAGGAAAGCACGGAAGAAAACATTCTCATAGTAATAACTGTTGAAGAAGTGTTGTGTGTTCCAGGCCGGTTTGAGACCAGTCTCACGTGTTTTCTAATGTTATTTCACTTTATTCCTGGTTTGGCGTTTCTGACTGCTTTTGTTCTTGCGTTCGGTTTGCCACACTTCTTCCTTAAGAAGTAACACAAATGTACATTATGATGCAGTTGATATGCACTGGATCGGAGTGTGATGTTTTAAGGTTACCGCTATTGAGACGCATTTATTCAATGAGGTCTTTGCTGGGCTCTTTCTGGTTGTTTCATATGACTGATGTGAAAACATTAGCTTGTCGGTTTGTTGTTCTTCAGATGTGATTGCTCTCATTTGATACAGTGTCTTTTTTTGACTTTATAGAAATTATTTAATGGTCACTAATATTTAATAGCTATACAGTTAATTGTTGTATCATTTTGGGGAGTAGGGGCAGAAGTGAGGCCCACGGAAAGTGCAGCCTAGTGGCCCCTGAACTCGTCAATCCATCATTGCATCCATCCATCTCCAATGCACTCCCATTTTCGGCCTGTTATTTTTAAGAATGGGACAGTTAACTATTTAGTATGATCTCAGTTTGTTGAACTGAAATCTTCATTTACGTCTAGCAACTGAAATGTATTTATTCAGTTACAGCTGCAGCTACAAAGTTCCCGATTGCATCATTTTATTTCACATGCAGCTGTGCAGATGCATGTGATCCAGATGGAGAGCAGAGCAGCAGCCGTTTGCCTGCTATTCTGCTTCTTCACCTCTGCACCACCAGCTTTTGCATTTTACCATCAGGAATGCAGACCTACAGCTTGCTGGTGTCTTTCCTGCACTGCAGCTGCTTCCTCTGGGTCTGTTTCCAACATGAAGATCATGGATCATGACTAACGTTAATCTGGAAATTGCTGTCAGACAGCAGAGTTCTTTATCCTGCCTCAGCTGCAGAACCATTTATAACAATTGTTCATAGTTATAACGTATGATGTATGTTAATTAATGTTATATTAGTTGTGTATATGGACACCATAAATTGACTGGATAACAAGGTGTTCCTCATGAGTGGGCAACATAAAGCCCCCCCCCCCCACCCCAGATTGCTCCAATACACATTCCCTTTTCCACTGGCACCATTAATGCTGATTCGGATATATTAGCATCTCCTAAGTTATTGTTTCGGCAAGCTGTTTAAGCTCTTAAGGGGGAACCGAACCTGCCAAGTGTTAAGCGGCTGTCGTTTCTCACCCCGGAAGTTTTCTAAAGCAGAAAGTATTTATAAAGCGCTATTTCGAGACCTGCGCATATTTACCAGATGACTAGACGGGTCACGGAGAAACTCTTAATCATGCGGGCGAACATGCCACCCTCTCCAGCCAAATTATTTACTAACACCCCTGACTAAAAAAAACTGTACGTTTTTTTTATCACTTAACCTGCAAATTAAACAAAAATGAATCACCTCATATTTATAACGATTATACAAGAAATTGGTTGATACGGTATTACGCTCATACAGGGCTGCCAACTCTCACGCATCTGGCGTGATTCGCTTTCAGACTCACGCTAGAAATCTTACGGCAAATCTATATTATTCCATTAAAACCCAAAAATTAGCTGCATTAAAGGCGCTGGGGTATTTGCAAACATTACAGACTATTTACAAGGCAGTAAAACTGTTACATACATGTAAATTCGTGTGCAGACTATAAAATCTCACGCCAGCCAGCTGTCCAAAGTTAGCAACCCTGTCCATATTAGTTTGTCGGTGAAAGTGATTTTATTATAAAGATTTGCAGGTGTTAATACAAGGTGTTCCCTATAGAAACTCAGTGTCTTGTTTCTTGTTTTGCGCAGCACGGCAGTCATACGTGTTTTCATTAAGGTGAAAATGAGGAAGTTGCTGTTAAGTAGCGGTTTGGTGAGGTGTGGGGCAGGGGGCTTTTGTGTTTTTGTGTCTTTATCCTGCTTGCTGCGCTGCCGTGGGCTGCCGCAGAGTCGGCGGCGTTGGACCGGTCATCGCAGCGATCGGGAGCCCGCCTGCACGCTGCTCGTATGCCAGCTGGATGATATCACTCATGCACTTATTTAATAAAGGCAGCCAGTCAACAAAAACACTGGAAAGTATTTAGCCCCCTCTCTCAAATCACCAGTTTCAAAGACACCCAAATGAGTTTCCTGTTCTCCTTTTAACTTCCGTCAGCTTGTTCTGTCATTTCAGTCCGTGACAGTCATCATTTGTCCTACCTTTTCAAACAAGACTTTTTTTCTGTTCAGAATTGGTTCTCTTTAACGAAATTGCTCTTGCATTAGTGGTAACAAACTATGAAAATGGCCTCCAAAAGGTAAGGCAGATTTATTCTTTGTATGAAAGTAACTTGTAATAGTTCACTTGTTGCTCTATAGTACTGTCTTCAGTATATTCATCCACCCCTCCATCCTGCTCATTAAGTATGGGATTATAGCAACCATGTCTGGAATATGATAAAATGATTCTGTTAGAAATGTTGGCCTTTTATCAGTCATTTCTGAAAACAGTACGGATACCCTGTGCCGGACCTGATGAATTCTTGGCATTTGAAGACCACTCTTTTAAACAAACACAGACAGGCTTTGGAAACCAAACCAGGGCTTTCCCTAAACTTAGCTGCAGTTTGAATAACTAAGGCTGAAAGAATGTCAGAAAGTGCCTGTGTCTGGATTAACACTAAGTGTAGCTTGAGTCATCCTGTGCTGGTGTCATTTGTTGTTCTGGGTCATTTCCCACTTTATTTATACAGTCATTCTTCCAGACCAACCTGCTTGATTTTGTTATTATCTAGTGTCCTTTTTCCTTCAGTTCAAATTAGACACACAGTCAGATAGATACAGGAAACATAATGACAGTCTGGAATTTTGTGATGTCTTACAGTGAATAAATAAACAATATGTAATCCCAGCAGAGACGTCTTTAAATATCATTTAGTGTACCATAAAAGTTTGTTTAAAGATTTTTAGTGAACGATAAATATTTAGTAAAGGAAATGGGGCAAAATGATGGCCCTTCTCCAGCTTAGAAGCCCTGCACATTGTTCCTTGTTAATCCTGAGATTCCTGGTGTCTGGACATTGGCATGTTTGAATATCCCGCATGAGGGCTGGGTGCCGCTTTAAGGCTGACGCCCTGCATTTAAGAGCCCCGGGGAGTGGGCTTGGGCTGGGTGTCGCTGCTAAATGCTGAGCATGGAGACCGCACTGGGTGCACGCTGGGGCCGGTGCCCATGGGTGGAGCTCTGCCCATTTCCCAGCTCTGTGAAACCCACCCCTTCAGCGGGATTCTGGGTTAGTAATTAAGCGGCGCAGAAGCGGGATATGGTGCCCTGCCCTGTAATTGCACCAAGCGGGACGTAAAATGGGCTGGGGGGGGGACGGCGGACCAGGCTTCGCAGTGCCGCCTTTAACAGGCTTGTGGTTGGATCTCTGTGTTCCCACCCCCTGCGGCTGCACAGGGGGATCACTGGGGACTAATCCTCTTTCTCATAGGAGGGGAGGCAACAGAAGATGACTTATTTCTTGGATTTTTGATGGTACCCTGAAAAGCTACCTTGGGATCATTATGAGAAGTAATTGACATTCTAATTAATCTTTCCAGTCTCTCCTGTGTTTTGCAATCTTGACTAACTGGGATTGGTTAAGTATGTCAATGAAGGTTCTCATTCTACATACAGAACAATCAGTTCCTGGCCTTTTATTCCTTTTATTAATTATGTATGGCAAACTTTTCAATAATGAAAGATGTTTTGACCCTGATCACTGTATATCTGTTATGTATTGAATCACATTGATTCCTGTTACTCACATATTATGTTATTCATAGTGACCCAGCCAGATTATTTTCTAAAGAAATATATTTGTAATGTGCTACTTGTATGTTTGTAATATACTACTTGTAAGACTCTTGCAATACGTCTGCCACATCTGACCTAGTTACTACTATTTTATGCATTATGGCACATCCTAAATTTTAAATGTTGATTGTTGCATAACTAGATACAGGTTAGTTTGCTTTGGATGGAAAATCCCTATCAAGTTTACGTGGCAATTTCTGCTTCATGATGTGGTGCAGGAGGAATAACTGAATATATCATACCTGTTGTACAAGTAACAGTCATACAGTCCAAGCAAAAAAAATGGTCAAACCTGTCTTTGTGTGTGCCTCTCTGCTCAGGCTGCCGTTATGGCCCCATATGCCTCCGGTGGCCATTTTGAAGGCATCTCAGGTGTTGCAGGTCTGATCTGTGGACTTGGAGGCATGAAGAAGGCCCAGCTCTTTTCTGGGTTGGTCTGTTACCATCCAGCCGCGGGTCCTGCTACTTTACAGCAGGGCCTGCAGCAGCAATGTTTTTTTTTGCTTATAAGCCAGTGGAATATTATACTCAAAATCTCCCCAGTTAATAAGGGAAGCTCTGCTAGGATGGTTTTTAGCAGCATTTTCCTTAGATATTTACTTAGATCATTACGGTTTTTTGTTGTGTATATCATTCCATGCAGTGGGTTTTTGGTTTTTGGTTTTTCTGAAAAGGAGGTAAGACTCTCGGTGTCTATTGTTGGCCAACGTGCCTTTTGCCCTGTAGCCTGGTGGCTCTGAGCACTATTAGTGGAGGCTTACAGCTGTTTGGTTGCCCTTTGTTTATGCAGTAGCACATGGACGTTTATTCGACCATACTGCCGCAACGACTGGGTAAAGATGAACGTAACACCAGCCACCCAGCAAGCATGAGATATATATGGAGTTGACCTCTGTATTACAGTACTTACCCCCTCCCATGTTGCACCCACCCTACCCAAAATACAGCTTGTTAAAGTCCCATAGAACCTCCATAGATTAATCTAGATTTTCCTAGTAAAGTGTCATAGGCCAAAGGATTGCTGAATTTAAACTGCTGCCTTGAACAGAAAAAACAGATCATCAGAATGCCAGCCTAAGATACAGTACTTGTCTACCACTGCATTATCTCTAAATGCTCACTCACATTTATTGATTATCAAGCTAAGCTGGGGGTATTTCCATTCATTTATTTCTAGTAATGTGAGTCTGGCCTTTTATTTGTCTTTCTTGCGGAGTAGTTTTGCTGGGTAATGCAGCCAAATCTAAAGGAATTCAGCAGCCATAAACTTTAACGCAAGCTGTTTGGCTCAGGGACTTCAAGACCTTGACGCTGTTGGAAAACCCGGCACGAGCATCATGGGAAATATTTCGCTCACAGCTGAACTATCGCTGATGTAGCAGGGATACAGCGCTTTAGTATGAAGTATACAGTCAATGACCTATGGCAAATTTCTTATAGCTGTGGGCATTTTGGGTGCATGTGTGCCAACAGTATCCTGGCCACACCGTCATAGCAAGGAAGAGAGGGTGCAGAGAAGGCTTCTCTAATTACTACAGCTTTTATCTCTTCCAGTCACAGTGGCTGATGCCAGCACGGAGACATCTCAATGCTAAATCACCCCTCCATACTGCAGGGCTAAAATTAGAATGGACTCATCCATTAATCAGTGAAGACGTGACGCCTCTTTCCATGTGGTCCTCTGTGTGACACGGCCGCAGCTACGGGCCTTTGTCGCCAGGGCAACTAGCCCCTTACAGAGTCAGGAATAAAAACACGAGCAAAGGTGAGGAAGATCTGCCTAGGAGAACGTCAGTACTGCTTTGGGAACGTGATGGTACAGCGCGCTCACTGAACACACATGTATGGATCAGTCATTTTTGTTATTACTAAAAGTTAATAATATTCGCCGAGTGATTTGAACGGCAGCTGTTGTAAGACCTGAAAACCATCGCGATGTGTTCTCCAGATGTTCCGGTGTGGTGAACCTGCTGGTCATAAGGCCTGACTGACGGCACTCTGTCCCTCCAACAGTGAGCAGAGCATCTGCCAGGCCCGAGCATCTGTCATGATATACGATGACAGCAGCAAGAAGTGGGTTCCCATCAAGCCAGGACAGCAGGGCTTCAGTCGCATCAACATCTACCACAATACCACCAACAACACCTTCCGCGTGGTGGGTGTCAAGCTGCAGGACCAGCAGGTGAGGCGTGCGGACTGCTGGGGGGGGGGTCGCTTCAGCTGTACTGTAGGAGCAGCTGTCATAATCACTAGGTCAGATTGTCAGAGATGTTTGAACAGCGATCAGAATGAAGCACTGCTCTCAGAGTTGCCCAGGAGAGCTCCCACAGGATGGCTCGCCAGCTCATCATAGGGGGAGTACACAAACTCACACAGTGGGCTGTTTAGCTCACCTAAGAAACAAAAGGAACCGAGAGGAAAGGCGTGAAACATGGGGAGCTCATGCAAACTCCTCGCATATGGGAGGGGGAACCTCCAGCCTTGGAGGTATGAGGTCATGTGCGACCCCCTCTAGTAGTGAGAATAGAATAGAATAGAATAGTGATACTTTATTAATCCCCATGGGGAAATGAGAGCAGCTTGGGGGTCACAGCACAGGGTCAGCTAGTGCCAGTGTCCCTGGAGCTGGGGGTTAAGGGCTTGGTTTAAGGGCCCATGAAAATGTCCTTCTGATCACAGACACAGAGGCTTAGCCTGCTGAGCCACACACCGTCCCCTTTTTAAATAATAATAATAATAATAATAATAATAATAATAATAATAATAATAATAATAATAGTAGTAGTAGTAGTAATTGCCCTCCATTTAATTTCTTTGTGCTTCCAAGTCCTGCCTTATACCGACAGGCTAATATTAATTCCACCGTCATTTCTGATTAGTATAGAGCTGTTCGGTCTTGTGGAGGGTCTGTGCTGCTGTGCTCTCATACTGAAGTTAATTTTTCATTAATTTTTCATTATGGTATGTTTGGCTCCCCCCCAGGTGGTGATAAACTACTCTATCGTGAAAGGCCTGAAGTACAACCAGGCCACGCCCACTTTCCACCAATGGCGCGACGCCAGGCAGGTGTACGGGCTGAATTTCGCCAGCAAGGAGGAGGCCGCCACCTTCTCCAACGCCATGCTCTTTGCCCTCAACGTGCTGAGCACTCAGGAAGGAGGTGAGCAGCCATGTTCGCTTTGGGCCTCGCCAGCTGTTGGCGCTGTGCCCACTCCGCTCTGTACCACAGAGGGCTGCTTTCCAGATGTTTTCAGGCCTCTGAGAATTGCGGGATTTACTAGTGAGGCTACCAAGGGCTTTTATCATATGGTTCTTATGTGCTGCACAGAAGTTATTCGGTTTTCATTCACTGACATTATTTTACATTATATTTAGTTATAATTTTTGCTGTTGGCATCTGGCTGTCTGGTATTTAGCTCAGCCCCTGCTAACTTTGTTTTGTAGCGCTAACCAGTATCCCAATTAAAGTTTTAGTTTTGTTGATTGCTGGCGTGCCATACGATTTAATATTTTGTTTTGCTGATTTCTTTCCCTTTATTGAATCGACTGAGTACAGCATCCATGTGATCCATGTAAAATAATAATGAAAGATGGGAGACAGTTTTCAGCACCATTTAGTATAATCACGTATTTTCTTTGATATCTGAGAGGTCAATTCCATGTATACCTTCCACCATCAAATCAGGCAGTCCTGCATCTAGCCAGGGATGTTTTTTGGGTGATAGCCCTATGAGAATCAGGTATGACATCATTGTTCGTTCATTCAGGGCGTTGATGTGACTACATCTGAACTGTACCGCCCCCTACTGGACGCCATGCGCCAGCGTGAATGCCGTTGATTGTCCGCAGTGGATTCTTATGCAGCTTAGCGCCGCCATCTGGGACTAGGAATGGAGGGGAAACCGCCATAGCGTCAGTCTCGGCTTGTTGAGACAATGAGAACATTCCTCCTGAAGGCTGTAAAAAGTCACGCTTTACCGGTTTCAATTACATCCGCCGCCTGTTCCGTTTGCCTCGTGTTACTCCGAAAGTGCGGCTCCCAGACATTTCAAAAAGCAGCACTGGGGCTTGCGGGGTTTTGAGTGCTGTATGAATTTTCACATTTCCCTGTATCTATGAAAGCAATACAGTTTCTAGAGCTCGCCCTGTGTTTGGCGTGACACTTTCTGAGTCTTTTAATAACAGAAGGGGAGAGAGACGTCCATCCAGCACATTCCCAGCACATTCCCGTATGTCCCTCAGTGCTGGTGTGTATTAATGAACCAGCTCCTTGGCACCCAGGCATACCTACTGAGTGCTGCATGCTTTCCTGTGTTCTTGGATATGTTTTCGTTTTTCAGATCCTCGTTTGAGTAAGACGTTAAAGTGATCCAGTATAGCTTCATTTTTTCCTCTACTCTGTTGTCTTTTTCCTGTTTCTACGCTGACTCTTTTGAACATTAACTGCTACTCTGTCTCTCTCTGACATTCTTATAAATCAATTTGCTTAAAATCCCTCATTCCTCACAATGCTGGTAAATTTGTAAGCATTTTAGGGCAGACCAGTTGAGAAGCAAAAATAAAAATATATATATACTTTTTTTTTTATATTCTTGCGATCGGTGCTTGTTTAAGCTCCAGGCCTGTACTGGACTGTGGGTTGGATGGGTGAGTATATGAGGTATGAACTAAACAGGCTTGAAGTTCTGTGTGTTGGGTAAAGGCAGTGTCACCTTTTGCTGCGTGCCAATATGGATACGACTCAGGTTTCAGCCTGATGCTACTTATAAGACTGACGCTGGAGTCCAGTGTCAACCCTTGACATCACCTGGGTCCATAACTGGTTCAGGGCCCGGCCAAAATATCCATGGAGCCTCGTGGTCTGTGGCCTTCCCGTCCCATCGTGTCTCACAAGTGTCCTCCTCAGTGCCTCTCTCTCTGATTGGTCGATTAATTTCCTCCAGAAAATCGACTTGACCGTTTAGTTAAGTTAATGGTATTTTGGCAACAAACTGTCATAGCAGGGCTTTAGATAGTGGACGCTGGATTTTCGGCAATATACGGACATTATTTTCACTCGGTTCAATAAGCAGATTAGTAATATACCTAAAATATTAATGAGATGCGCATTGTGATGCAAAAAAGTCTGTCATCTGTATAAATTCGGCATATTCTTATGCTAATTTATTTCAAATAGCGTTGCACGCTACATGCTA
>JAODLC010000028.1:3892055-3902149 GCA_026781145.1 Hippopotamyrus pictus | reverse complement strand
CGGCGGGGCCTCCTCATTCTTACTCACATGTTGTCAGAGCAGCGGTTATCAGTGCTAAGGCACCCAGACTATCTGCACAGGCAAAAGCGTTCAGGGGAACCTGCAGTCTCGATACTTATCGACATGTCACGACGTGAAATAAGGAAACGGGAAAGGTCACATTCCTGGGTCATGGGTTGTTCCAGACATTGTACCACTGTTATTACATTTTAAGCACAAACACACTTTTGAGGGCAAAACAGGTTAAATTGTATAAGAGAATCCACCATTTGCAGATATATTTGTACTGTGATGATAGGCTTACGTTTTAGCCAGAAAAACCTTTATGAGAAGAACTTAATGGGCACTTATTAGCTGAGAGCCCGCCCCCATGTATCTAATGTATCTGTTTGCATGTGACAGAAGGAAAGCAGCTACACAGACAGAGAAATCTGGGGACAAGAAAGAGGAAGACGGCCAAAGCGTGAGTCACTGTGACCGTGATTGTGTAGTGCAGGCGATGTCGTCCTGCATTGGAAAGACAAGATTCGACCTTCAGAACATAAAGTTGTACTTTCCGTCACATTACTTGAAATGAGATTACATCATCTGTGAATGCCATCCTGTTTGTGTAAAAGGTTACAAATGTCCTGTACCAAAGCAAAAGACAGAAAATGCCACATCACATTTTATTGTTTTATTTAATGGGCCTTATGTGTAATGGGTACTTACACAATCATACAGCCAGCCTCCTCAATGGTACAACAGTAGGGTCACAGACTGCAAAGACTGTGGTCACTTGATCAATGATTCAACCTCTACATTTTCTCCTGCCCTCTTTTATGGGAACATATACTGTATGTATTATGGTTGGGCTTAATTACCACATTACCTGAATAACCCAGATACAGTTTTCATAGTTTGGGTCCCATATCTTTGCCATATATTACTTGTGTACAGTATCTCTGAGCTAAACTATTGCATAGTTTCTGTGGTGATATTTTACTATTGATTATTTTACTAATGTCACTAATATATTTATTTCTGCTCAAAAGTATCCATAAGCATGTGGTTACATACATTACTTTGGCGAAAGTGTCATCAGTCACAGAAAATGATATCTGTTGGAGTATGTCAGCTTAGCCCTTTCAAAACCTCTCCTAAAATCACCGCAGTATTTGCAGCAGCCATCAAAGATACCAGCGTATTTCCCTACTCTACCACTTCCCCACCTTGTTTGGCTAGTCAGTACCTTATGGAGTTATCTAATGAATTAAGTTAATTAATGAATGAGGATAGTGGAGAAATTTAATGAATACATGGAATGGCTGAGGTGCCCTAAACAGAGGTTTGGGAACCAAAGCGGTGTTAATCTAGCTATCCAGCAAGATATCAGTAACTTTTTGGCGAACAGAAGAAATTCTTGTTTGTTTTTTATCGTATTACTGTTAATTTGCACACGTCCTAATGTTAAATTGTGATTTTTTTCTGAGAAAATATACATTACCCAAGTAGTAAGTTTAAGACTTTTGCACAGTAGCTAAGACTTTTGCACAGTACTGTATGTATGTACATAGTGCCAGCTAATGAGTTTCAATTGTGCATCTAAAATGTTAGCTTTTAACTGCGATAAATTCCTTCACAAGTAAGGGACAGGTGGTATGATGATAATTATCTCACTTTAATTGTATTAACTGCTAATTGCTTTCTGCAAAACGGCAATGGATTAATAATGACTTGGCTCTGGTGTCTGTAATCTGTCTTCTATAAGGAAACATCATGTATTATTCATTAGTGAGGAATTAGTCACGCAGGACTTGTTGGAAATGTTAACTATGGCAGCTTTAATCCGCTTGTGGAAACAGGATGCTAACGGGTTTTTCTTGGCATCTCTCTGTCCTTCAGGATGATCCCAACTCTCCCGGTATTCGTGGCACAGGTAAGCAGAATTCCACACGTGCCACCTTCCTCCTGCTGGCCTCAGTGCTCATTTATTAAGATGCGCATTTGTTTATTCAATTGGTCGCCCAGTTTAGTCAGCGGAATCCCGCAGGTTCTCTTCTGTCCTCTGGCCACATTCTGCTGTAGCTTGCATCTCTGACAACATACAAATCAGCTGAGTATTCTTTACAGTGCCTCCATAGTATCATGTCAGTTGTATACCTCTTTGTTTAGCAGGCTAACGGCTAAAGCCAGCTTGCAGATTTTCAAACAAATTGGCTGTAGGCTGATAGCGGGTTTGCCCAGTGCTAACAAGTATCATGTGAAACTAGGGGAGCAAGTGCTTCTTTTGACTTCTGTGGATACCCAGTTTCGAAGTGTTACTGGGAATATCAGGAGAATCCATGTGGGAATTCCCACTTTGATTTTCATATGATGCTTAAACAGAGGGCAGTAACTAGGAGCTAAAACGCAGGCTTTGGGCGAGGAGGACATTTTAAGCAGGACCTGGCTGATATCTTCACCCAACAGATGCGGTCAAGAAGCCGTGGGACCGAGCCAATTCTGCAGACAAGTCCTCAGTGGTATCAAGGTCAGCACTGTAAAATGAACATGAAAAAGCTGAGCACAGGGCAAGTGTGTGCAGTTATGTCATTACAAAGTCTTCTGAGCAGCAAGGTAACCCAGATCCCGGTAGTCCAGTACCTGAAATACTATATGAGATGCCACGCTTTGTGCTCTCTCATCCTTCTCCGAGACCTTCTCGCCTCATCAGGACCCCCTGTGCTTTTTATTTTTAGAACCTTGTTAATTTTTAATGCTTCATCCAGGACAACTTCTTGTTTTGTAAGCAAACTCCGGATTGTGTGTTCAGTCAGAAGGTGGGGCTGTAATTGCCCTGAAGGCACTGAGGAGCACCTTCACCTTCTCTCTCTACTCTACAAACCTGCTAAACATTATATGCCTATAAGTTATATAAACAGCTGTTTGTTGGAGATTATCCAGTCCCTGGGCTGGTTTCACATAAGGTATTAGTAGGTGTGGCTGACCTATTTATTTCCCCCCAGAGACTATGTCATATAGCCAGAAAGGAACATCTTTCGCTTACACTTTCTGATCCATTTATTCGGAAACCCTAGATATTGCTCATATACAGCAACTGTATTTTCAGCTGAGCTCTCTGGCACCCCCTGCTGGCCATGAGCAACAGCTCCCCCCACCACATATTTTACATTTTTTTATGACCCCTGGCATTCAGTTGGTTGTATTTGCAATTGAAAAAAATTAAAACAACGTAAACCAGTCCACACACATCAAAACAGTGTAAACCCCAGCTTATAAGATTCAAACTGATCTCAAGGCTGTAGCAGATAAATGATGCTGTCTTTTCGGGCTTCAACCCTGATGCCAGCCATTGTACTTTTGAATAGCTGCATAATAGAGTAAGATTGTGGAGACACAAGAGAGTGTTTCAGGGGATAGTATTAGGGAAATATTATATGGTGCATGCAGAATATGATACAGTCTGTGACTATGATTTTTAACAAAGGAGGTCGCTGATGTCATGTGTTTGCTTATTCAGGGTGAGACCAGCAGGCAGTAGCACTGACACAGATGCCTTAGACTTTGACAGAATGAAGCAGGTAGGAACCTTGCCTTTTATCAATCAGCCAGATTCATGCTCAGAGTGTAATCAAAGACATATAATCAAATACAGTATAATCAAAGACATTTGATTTTTCACAGGGTCTTTTATACAAAGCTTTTGATGTAATTGCTGCTAAGTCGGGCTCCCTAACAAAAGTTCACTAACAATAGTCAATTTCACGTTTATCATCTCTGTGTAATTCCATGGCTTCTCTAAAGAAGGGAAAGTGTTTGGCCAGCAGTCCCAGAGTCTCTGATTACAAAAGAGCCTTTTTAAAGGACCGTATCCCTCCCTGCGGCATGTTATTATATTTATGAATGTCAGACATTTTATGAACAATAAAGTACACTTGATGAAAAAGACCACCTAAGATCCATCAATGCTTTCAAATGTATTGCTTTAAAATAAACACAACACAGGCTTGAATAGGTGGAGTCTCTTTCAACAGGAAATCTTGGAGGAGGTTGTACGCGAGTTACAGAAGGTGAAGGATGAGATAATTGACGGTAAGGGCTCTATGTTCCACCAATATCACATGTACATCATTTTATCATTACGTTCAAAGCTCTATTTCTCTCCAAGTAGATACTAAACATAATTCTTAAGCAAAGTTGTAGTGATTTCAAAATCTGCATATGCATAATGTTTGCAGACCTGAAATAAATGCTTAAAAATTTAAATATATGGTTTCCCTTCAGTAATATTTTGTGATGGTGTTTCTCAGTCTCACAGCCACGTCGGTGTTCTTTGTTTCCCTTCGGCAGCCATTAGACAAGAACTCAGCAGAATCAGCACAACGTAATGCTCCGAGTGCTTGCGGAGAGAGCGGGAAGGACCGGGGTTTCCCAGGAGCAGCAGGGGCAGCGGAGGGGGGCCCGAATATGAGGGCCTCTCAGCTCCACTGCCACAGCATTCCGGGGGATCGTCACACGAGCATCACAAGACAGCGGGGCTGAGGGGAAGGGGGTTGGGGCAAGGAGGGAGGGGCATAGAGGACAGGGGCCGACAGACGGGGGGCAAACGGATGGAGGGCCATGCACTGATTAGCCTGCGCTCTCTTCTCCTCTCTGTATATAAAGAAATCCCCAAGGCAGCCTGCTGCTCTCTGTTAAGTCTTAAACGAATTTTGATGAAGCTGAATTATTACTTTTTCTAGGATTTTCTTTTTTGTTTAATTATGCTATCTATTGATTTTTTTTTTCAGACAGATGTTGCACACCATTTTATGTCAGCCTTTTATATTTTATATTGGTCATTTTCTTTCCTTTGGTTATTGGTAAATACAGTTAAAAGAGGCTTGCTTTATAGTCACCTGACCTCAGCACCATTTTCAGATCAGATCTTTTTTTGCCAACATGGAGGTATTGAATTCACTGGAGTAGTAACTTAAGGAAAAGTTTGAATGTGAGTTTGTTGTGAAGGAAATAGAAAGTGTATGGATATTGCTTAACCTTAAAAAGTGCAAGGAAGACCATGGTTATGTGTGATTATGTTGTTATTCAGGCGTTTATTGGCTGCAAGATATGGTGAAGTACCGTTCGTTTTAATATATCCCTTTTTAACCAAGTGCTTCCTGGTTTAAGAAAAAAAAGAAAAGTTTTAAATCCATTTAAATAAAACTGTGAACAACAATGGCATTGCCTGAAGCAGTTTCTCATGTTTTTTCTTAATCTTTCACAAGGACAGTAACTCAAGCTTGTCAGAGATCAAATTATTCTGCAAAACATATTTAAACGTCATTTTAATTAGAAATTGCTGGTGATAACAACAAAATACAAAAACAGCTAACAACAACAGACGAGGTATTTTTTTCCCCAAAGTTAAATGCAGTGTCAACATTAATTTTGAAATTGTTTTAAGCCATTTCAATAAATAATGTCACAACGAGGCTGACTGCTTGAAACAAAACGTAGCATTTCCTAACGATGTCAAAGGGCATAGTTTTAAAGGCACAATACTGTAGTACTGCGTCACTGAAGAAATGGCCATTTACTGCTATTTGAAATGCTGAAATGACTTGTTTCTTCTCTGCAGTCCATGACGTTACAGTTGCAGTAAGATCACGAAGGTACTGAGACTGAAAAGTAAGAGAGGAGTGGTTTTCACACAAGACAATCTGAACCCATTCTTACTTCCAGATACTACATACACCCAGTACACACTTAATATTTATTCATACTCTGAGCATTCTCACAGCAGTCCTCTTACTGCAAAGAAAAGTGGATGTTCCCAAATGGTTTGATTCCAGTTTAAACTACTTTTTGACGCAGCCTCTTGTAGAGGCTGCATTGACGAGCCCATTTTTTCTAGCACTTCTGCATTGAATCGCACTGACAGTCCTGAATGACCAGATCAGTGGTCCCATTTTAGCCACTAACCATGTCAGATTCTGAGAGGGAGGGGCACCTTTTTAAGAGCGCCCCCTTCTGTGTCCCCGTTAAGGACTCTGGCAGGGCATCTGCCCGCGTGAAAAATAACACAGGAAAGCGATGGTGAATTCCCAAGGAGCGGACAGGGCGGTCTGCGGCCGGCGATCACTCCTGCTTGACCAGTTTGTACTCGCGCTTGATCCTGGCGTACGGGCCGATGCTGTCGTCGAACACAAAGTCCCAAAGCACGCGGACCCAGGAGGTGTGCTGCGGGAGCGAGTCATAGTACTCAGCTGCCATCTTCTTCACCTGCCGTGGGTGGGGGGCGAGGGGAGAGGAGGTTAGCTGTGACATAGGCAGGATTCCTGGGAGTGATTCCAAAAAGGCCTGGCACCAATGACAGGTCCCGTTAATACAGCACGACATGAATGCTCACCACTGACTGACATCTAATATTTCACCTCCAGCACCATGTGACCATTCCATTGTTAAAATACGACTTGAAAAGGCACGAGTCACATTATGTTGAGGCAAGTCTTGGACAGAACGCCTACAGTAACGTCTGCCTCATTTGTGCCAATTCCCTTGCTGTCTGAGACTAATGACTCTGCTAAATAATGAGTTTCCTCTAAACAGCAGCTAGCAGCTAAGCCTAGTACACTTGTTAATGAAGAATAAGGTATAATGCCATTTGTTACATTAGTCACAGGCCTACACCTGGGCTCCAGCAATCAAACACACCATGGGAATACACCCAACTGAGCTTTGATGATGTAACTGATGGAAATATAAAGGGAGACTTAAGTAAATGGATCCAAGCACAAACCGTGGAGGAACAAGTATGACAAAGGTTGCCCTGCACTGTGAAAGTTTGCACAGGCCATAGTATCAGTATAACATCTCTGTGTCATGCGTGTGTGTGTTTTTTTCAGGTGGGGGTCCTTTGATAAGTAATCCATTAAATATAAAGGGCGTTTTGCCATTCTAAACATGCTAGATTAAAAAGCTTTTTCCTTTATCCACTAGGAAAGCCAGCAGCACGGTGATCAAGGACCTGAATATTTGTCTCTCCTTCCCTCCCAGAACTTACACTCTGTAAGACTCAAATTTACACTCCCTGTAACTCATAAGCATTTTTCAGATGTTGTGCTTTAATACAAAATCTAACAGAGATCCAGACCATCATGAAGCACTTACCAGAAAAAAACTAAACTAAAAACGAAACTATCGAAATGTGAGGAAAAGAACAAGATAAGAGTGTACATAGAACAAACCTCTACTACAGTTGTCTGAAAAGCAACACACTATTGCCTAATTTTGCTGGAATTGAACTACTATTGAATTACCTTCCCACAAAATACAGGAGTATTTAGCTCCTGTACATGAAATGCATGTATAAAACAGTCACATAAATAAATGAAAAACAACTAAAACCACTACGATTTATTTCTTATGAATATTATCGTGATCAATGTTATTATATTGTTATTATTAATAAATTATAATTATTATTCCTACGCATGTCTGCACGTATAACGAAACATGGATAACAAGATTTTCTTCCAAAGCAATCGGCCTTCCACATGAGGCCAGACTCACCAGTGGCAGTCTGCTGCCGGGGATGCTGGGAAAGTCGTGGTGCTCCATGTGATACCCCACGTTGAAAGTGATGAGGTTCAGGGGACCGTAGTAGGAGTAGGTCTCGTGGCCCTTCAGGAACATGTAATGCTCGGCGATGAAGTGGCCGGAGATGGGGTGCAGACCCATGCAGAGGATGGAGCCGGAAATCAGGTAGACGATGGGTTTCAGCCCCCACAGGTAAAAGATGCAGACGTCCGCCACCAACTGCACCGCGGCATTGAGCACCTCTAGGCTGGACACGGGCTTGGGGTTGACCACCAGGGGGCGCAATGCATAGAAGAACGGCTGGAGAAAGAGCCAGACGAGCTTGCGGAAAGGGGTGCAGAAGAACCAGCCCTCTAGGTCGGTGGGCACGTCCACGTCCAGGCCGTCGCCGCCCAGGTAGCGGTGGTGGTCGATGTGGTACTTCTTGAAAGATGCCGAATAGGGCAGACCAATGGGCAGGTTGGCAAACATGGCAAACCAACGGTTCCAGCGGGCCTGCTTGTTACCAAAGGCCACGTTGTGCGAGATGTCGTGGATCGCCAGGGTCAGCGAGTGGTTGATGCAGCCACCGAAGGTGTAGGCCCAGATGACAACCCACTTCCAGGACACGTCCTGTACCAGATAGCAGGCTAAAAGCTGGGTCAGCACCATCCCAGTCACAACCCACTTCAGCTGAGGGTCAGGACCCATCAGGGACTTGATCTCGGGGTACTTTGCTGCGTGAACAGACATGCAGAACAGGTTTAGTGCTATAACCCGACTCCCCCAGGACACTATAATGTCCACCAGTTAACTTATCAGGGGCCACAAATGCCAGGAATAAAATGGGAACCCCGGTAAACAGCCCACATGCCGGCATGTTCCACAACATACCCGCCAGGCCACAGAACTGGAGAGTCGCAATCTTTTCAAACAGCTCAAACCAAAACCAGCTTCTAAGGTTTCCGCCGAACAGCCCAAACCGGTCACTGGAGAAACTTTGCCGGCTTACAAGTAAATCGTCGAGCAAGCAAAACCAGAACTCGAGGAATGTGTGTAATAATGACGAGAAGCAAATGTGATTCTTTCTAGCTGCATGGTAACTGGTTATTAACAATGGCTACCTTTTCAGAAAGTTTCCTTAGACGTATGTACAAGATGCCTGAAGAGTCTGAGAAGTACCACGCTATACCGATACTCCTGCTATTAGTACCAGGCTACAAGATTAGGCATAAATTAAGTATAAAAATTAAGTATAATTTAAACCCATTTAAACAAATGATAAGGGGACTGCTAGCTTTTGCAGGCAGCGAAGTGATTAACTCAACTCAAGCAGTGTTTAAATGTCTCCCTCTAGGGAAGTAAGCTCTCTCTATAATGGCCCTTTTAATTAGCTAGCATTTTGTTTTGCCATGAGCCATTTTCTTCTCTTTATTAATTTTCGTAGGCATCTTTTTTCAGGCAGAGGATATTGTAGTAGTAGGTGCTGCTGTAGCCAAGGAAATTAAACCAAAAAGGTTAAAGAATTTTCATTTAGAATTTTGCTTTTGTAATGATGAGCGTAGCAAATCTTAATTTCTGTTCTAAATACCCATTTAAACTCTGAAATACTCAATTAATTTAAAATCTATAAAGTAATGGCATGTCTTTTTCAGGAACTGTTTGGAAGTGGGAGCAGTAATTTTAAGCCATGGCCACGTATTTGTTTCAGACTATACAGCTGGGGAGTGCATACAATGTGCTGTCCGGACTGGAAGGGCTGTACTTGTAGTCTGACTGGTTCTCCCTGTGGCCGGGCGCTGAACCGTATACATCTGCAGAGACAGACGTCAAATGCTATGAGTCATTCATTTATTTAGCATATGGTGATTAACCTGTAGGAGCTGCCCCTCAGTGTACTGGCACACCTGTTTATCTTATTACTAGACATTTTACCAGGACCGGAAGTATTTCTTTCTTTATTTGCCTACACGTTATGTAAATCGGACTCTAGAATTTTACCTTATTTGCATTCAGTGCTCATGGGTGGAGTTTCATTTGACCGTGGCAATTTGGTAATGCATCATTTATTACTAAATAATCAATACTGGAAATGAAACATCATACGCACTTGACAAATGGCTTTTCAAAACATCAGTCACTAACTAAAATGGCACTAAAACATTCTAATATCAGGAAGCCATTTGTTTATTCTGTATCTGTATTGGGGTAGCGTGTGGCCCAGTGGGCTAAGCCTGTCTGCCTGTATTCAGAAGGTTGCCAGTTCAAACCCAGCCTCTGTGGGTCCTTGAGCAAGGCCCTTAACCCCCAGCCCTCTGGGTGCCGCTACGGGTGGCTACCCTTTGCGGACAGCTCACGCTACAAAAGAGCAAGTTGAGGGAGGCGTAAAGACCCTCAGGATCAGTAAAGTATCGATTATGGTTTATCAAATTATGACATTAGGTAAATCCCTTAATTTGCATTTTATGATGGGAATAGGGCTGCACGATATTGGGAAAAAATTACATTGCGATATATTTTTTCCCTGCGATATATATTGCGATGTGTACAAA